>QNQO01002250.1:0-137353 GCA_003290165.1 Berberis thunbergii
GGTCTTTGGTCGGCTGCTAAATAGGCGATGATTGGGATTAACAACAGAGAATTTAAAGAGAGTGAGAGATGAACCAGAGATGGAAAGAAATTCTTCATCACGCAACAATACTTCTTCCCCTTCTCCTTCTTCATCATGCAACAATATCCGTCTTCGTCTTCACTTATTAATCGTGAAACCAGAGATGGAGAAAGCTTCTTAATCACGCAACAATACACTTTCTTCATTACGCAACGATGCTCATCTTCTCTTCTTAATTAGTTCTTTCCCTTCTTCTCATGTCGGATTTTTCCTTTTTTGACTCAAGTCATTTTCGTATTCTCTTCTTCCTCCTTCTTCTTCTTTTCCTTCTTCTCTGAAACAGGTAAGCTTCTTATTTTCTTCAACAAGTAGGCAGTGGCTGCAAAAGGGTTCTAAATGAGAAGAAAGAGAAGTATTTGATTTGTTGATTGAGGATTTAATATCGACCGTTAGATTCAATCAAGACCTGAAGCTGAAAGAGATGTTATTTGCACCACATTTGCATAGCATGAGTCTGGACTGTGTCTGACCGAGTCTGGACCGTGTCCAGGCCGAGTTTGGACCAAGTCAAGTTGACCGACATGTTGACCACGAGTTGGATACGTGTCGGGCGCGTGTCGCATGCGTATCCGTGTCTGACACGCGTTTAACTCGAATTCGGAGGGTTTTTCCAATAGTCCGTGCTTCCTAGGTTTTTAGCAATGTCAATTTATTTTGAAGGTGGGAGGAAACCAAATAGGTGATAAACGAATGAGCAATCTTTTGGTGAGATGAGATATGATCATGGGCGGATCTACCTTATAGCTTAGGGGGGCTTGCCCCCCTTATCTTTTTAAGAAATCCCACTAACTAACATATTTGCAATCTTGCCCCCTTTAAAATTTTAGATTGCCCCTCTCATAGATAATAAAATAAAAATATACAACAAAATCGCAAACCCTTCGCAAGTTCACCTCTCCGCCTTTCTCAATGCCCAAAGAACGTTTCGATAAAGATCGAATTTCTCCAATTCCTTCCAATCACACAAGGACGATTTCAATGAGATAGATTTCTCCAATCGCACAATACGATTTCGATTAGACATAGATCGATTTATGGAGGTGGGTTTTACTCTCTCTCTTGCTTGTTTGCTCCTCATCGACACTCTTTTGTCTCACAGTAGCCTGCTTCAGCAAGCAATTGGACGGTACCATTCTTAATATTAACAGTTGTCCACAATTGATCGACATCAACTCTCCTTAAAAGAGGTTGCAGGTCGAGATTCACCAGTTAAGATTTTGTGAGTTTCACCTGATTATTAGAAGCACGTGTGCTTCGTCGTGGAATAAGCCGTTTCATGCAAGGTGAGACAATGGATCGAAGCGAAAGCAAGTCTCCCCCTGCGAGATAGAGCGCGACGGATATTAAGTGGCAACAATATTGTAGCATCGGGCATGGTTTGGTAAACCCTATAGGATCAGTTAGCTGCGATTAATCATATTTATTTATTTATTTTAAAAATTAAATTATCTGTGATTTATTTTTTTGCCCCCCTTTATCTGCATTGCTGGCTCCGCCCCTGGATATGATATACAAATATGATAATGTATATAGAAATATAGAGATAGAGAAATTGGCTTTTAATTTTAGCTCTCACAAATATTACTTCGGTTTTTCTTTTAGTTTGATTGATTATTATGTATACTTGATTTATATTATCTTACCTTGACATTATATGAAATCAATTTGCAATCCATTTAAGAGATTGATGAAAAAATAGGTTCATTATACAACTGAGAGATTCTACATCTAACAATGTTTGTTTTGTGATTTAATGATCACCCTATTTCCTAAAGTTAGGACTTTCTATGAAGAGAGGTGTTTGCATAATAGTAGTAGTAGCAGTAGCATTAGGTCTGGAGAGCACAAAACAATGGAGTGAAGTGCATTGGGCTGCAATCTTGTACTTGGTCTGCTCCTTTATGAAATGACCTTTCCCAACCATCAAATTCACCGTCACCACCACCACCACCAAATTTAGCTGCAAGAAGATCACTAGTCTTTCTGCTCTTCTTCCCAACAAAACTCGATTTACTTCTCGATTGTCTATTATAGGTTGATTGTCTATTATGTTACAAATTCAAGACCAGCAAAAGCAAATAATCAACAAAGAGGAAAACTAACTCGATGATTTATTCAATTATCAATAGCCTTTAAATAGGCAATTCATCAACAACTAAGTACTAAAAAATAGCAATAGGTTTTGACCACTCCAATACTGAAACAAACTAGAAACATGCGAAGGACTAGGTCTACTTCACCTACATCTAAGGACCTTGTTGACTACTTCATAACAAACCCTCCCTTAAACTGACGTCTTCAAACATTCAGTTTAATACATAATTCAGAAAAAAGAAACAGTTCCATAGTTCTTCAAATTTCTAGCATACAAACACCTAACAAATCTCTTAACTTCATAAATGAAAAAAATTTGAGAGGCTTTGTAAATTATCTGCAAGCTGATCTTCACTTCGACAGTAGATGAGTTCATTGTTCCAGCTTCTTTGAGATCTCTTAGGAAATGAAACTTCACATCTATGTGCTACTTTTGCCATGTAGAACATGATTTTTGGAGAGTTTTATTGATGAAATGTTGTCACAAAAAATATCAATAGGCCCTTGTCTCTTGAAATGAAGTACTGCAGAACTCTTTTCAAACCATATGGCTTGACAGGGCACATGAAGTTGCAGCAACAAACTCGGCTTCAGTGGTTTGATAAGGTACGATTGACTGTTTCTTGATGACCATGAAACAATCCCTCAACCAAGAATAAAAGTATAGCCTGAAGTACTTTTTCTATTATCTTGATCCCTTGCATAAATCGTTGTCAGTAAAAACCAACCAAGTCTGATTTTACTCCCTTCTTGTAGAACAATCCAAATTCTTTAGTACCTTGCAAGTTACCGAAGTATTCTCTTTGCAACTAGCAAATGCATCTTTGTCGGATTCTCCATGTATCTGCTGAATACATTATATCTAGCCTTGTTGATGTTAAATACATTATATCTGGCCTTGTTGATGTTAAATACATTAAACTTCCCACAATCTGCTTGTAAAGAGTGCCATCAACCTTCTTTCCTTCGTGATCTTTATATGGCTTCAACCCAAACTCAATTGGTGTATTAACCGAATTGCAATTTTCCATCTGAAACCTGTCTAAAACTTCTTGGACATACTTATTTTGAGAAATAAAAATTCTGGTAGCTGATTGAACAACTTCAATGCCAAGAAAATAGTGCAGCATGCCAAGATCAGTCATTTCAAATTCAATCATCATGGACTCTTTAAACTTTTCAAACATGGCCCTATCATTTCCAGTGTAAATTAAATCATCTACATATAAGCATACAAAAACATCTTTCCTCCATCTTCAATTTTGATAAAAAGAGTATGCTCATATGGACATCTGCTGAAACCTTCCTTCAAAAAATAAGTCTCTATATGGCTGTACCAAGCTGTTGGTGCTTGTTTCAAGCCATATAGAGCCTTTTTTAACTTATAGACCTTATGCTAATTACCTAGTTTATCACAACCAGCAGGTTGATCAACAAATACATGTTCTTGTAAGTCTCCTTGTAAAAATGCCGATTTGACATCCAACTGGAAAATTTGCCATGAATTTTGAGCTGCCAATGCAATCACCAATCTGATTGTGTCAAGCCTTGCAACCGGAGCAAATACTTCATTGTAATCAACACCAAATTCTTGTTTATAGCCCTTGCCTACCAAACACACTTTGTACTTGTCAACTTCGCTGGTCTCCTTCAATTTTGTTTTGAAAACCCACTTCATACCAATAGTCTTTTGCGCTTTTGGAAGCTCCGTCAACTCCCAAGAGTTGTTTTTCTCAATGGCCTCAATTTCAGCATCCATAGCCTTCCGCCACTTCGATTCTTTGACAGCTTGACTGAAAAATACTGGATCACAGTCTGAAAATAGTGCAAAATGAGTGAATGGATCCTCAAAGTGATCAATTCCTTTTACCTGATAGTCTTGCATTCATGCTGGCCTTCGCCTAACACAACGAGGGTGAGAACCTACAGTAGCATCATCCTGCTCATTGTGTTCTGCTGTTGTTGGTGAAGTTGCAATTGTTGTAGAAACATCATTTTGAGGATTGTCAGGAGTAGGAGATGCTGGAGGATGTTGCTGATCATAAGGCTGTTGTGATTCTTCTTCATTTGCACCATCAAAGTTTGTTGGTATTGTCTGCCCAATACCATTGCTGCTCCAAGACCAATTTTTGTCTTCAACAAATATAACATCATGGCTAATGACAATTTTGTTGGTGATAGGATTGTACAATTTGTACGCTTTCGATTGCTCATTAACACCAAGAAAAATGCATTTTTCTCCTTTGTCATTGAACTTTTTTCTCTTTGCATCCGAAATGTGGGCATATGCAATACATCCAAAAATTCTGAAATAATCTACCACCGGTCTTCGTCCGCTCCATGCTTCATCCGGTGTCATATTTCGATCAGCAAGAGTGGGGCTTCTGTTCAATATATGAATGCTCCAATTAACTGCTTCAGGCTAGAATTTTTTGGAATGCCACTTCTTGCCAAAAGACTTCGCATCATATTCAAATAGTGCAATTTTTCCTCTTGCATACTCCATTTTGTTGGGGCATATACGCTGCTGTAAGTTGTCTTTTGATTCCATGGAACTTACAAAATTTTACAAAGTCATGTGAGTTGTATTCTCCTCCATGGTCAGTGTGAATAATTTTTATAGCTCCTCCAACTTCTTTCTAAACAAGAGCTTTGAAGTTTTTAAAGGCCACAAATCCTTCAAATTTTTCTTGCAAAAAATATACCCAACTTTTCTGACTATAATCATCAATGAACGTTAAAAAATAACGCTTACCACCATTCGAAGTCGGATTGATAGGCCCGCAAATATCAGAGTGAATCAGATCCAACACCTTATTTGCTCGCCATGATTTTCCTTTCGGAAAATGATCTCGATGTTGTTTGCCAACAACACACTCTTCACAAATTTGAGAAGGACTCTGAATTGGCGGAAGACCCGTCACGATGTTCTTTTGTTGCAGTGTTTTTAGACCACCAAAATTCAGATGTCCATAGCGAAAATGCCATAGCCATGCCTCGTTCTTGAATCTCGCGGAAAAACATGACTGAGTGTTGTTGTCAAGATACAATGGAAACATCCCGTTTGTCGTCATTTTGACTTGAGCAATTAAGCCCAATTTTTCATCATGAATGCGACAAACTCCATCTTTGATGGAAATTTTGTATCCCTTTTCTTGGAGCTGACCAACGCTAAGCAAATTTGTTTTCAAGTCAGGAACAAAGAAAACGTTGGAGAGAATTTGAGTAGAGTTTTTGTTGGTGAGGATATGTACATTTCCTTTTCCCATGACAGAAACTGAAGAGTTGTCGCCAAACTTCACAGTGTTGCGAAATGATTCATCCAATTTTGAAAACACTGATTTATCCCCACACATATGATTGCTACAACAAGTATCTAAATACCACAAGTGGTGGTTAGTTTTTTCCATTGACTCATGACATGCCATCAGGAGAGAAATTTCCTCTTCTTTTTCTGCAAAATTTGATTTCACACCATGATCTCTATTCATATTAGTTCTACATTCATTTTTATAATGGCCATACCTGTGACATCTATATCATTCAACATGTGACTTGTCTGCAGACTTTGGTTTGTAAGCATTTGAATGGCGATTGTCACGACCTTTCCATTTCTCTTTGAAATCAGAAGAATTGTTTTCTTCTATTTTGTGGTGTGAACTTTTGTCCTTCCATCTCCTTTTTCCATGGCTAGTCACTTTTAGATTGGTTGCAGCTCGCAAAGCTTGTTCTTCTTTATCTTGTTGAACAATTTTTGTGCATGAACAAACAAAGAACTTTGTAATTCATCAATTGAAAGTTCATCAATATCCTTCGATTCCTCTATATCACAAACAACAAAATTGAATTTTGGTGTCATGGATCGAAAAGTCTTCTCAATAATGGTGACGTCCTCCGTCTTGTCACCATGGATCCGCATCTTGTTAACTATTGCTATCGTTCGTGAAAAATAGTCTATAACCAACTCTCCTGATTTCATTTTAAGTGTTTCAAACTCTGTACGAAAAGCTTGAAGCTTCCGCCTCTTCGCCTTTGCTGATCCTTGGTACTTCTTCTTCATGGAATCCCAAATATGCTTAGAGGTGTCCTTGCAAAGAATTGTCTCCAAGATTAGAACGATCAATGGCTTGAAAAAGGTAGTTTTTTGCCTTCAAATCCTTCAGCTTTAGTGCTTCTAATTCAGTCCTTTGCGCATCCGTCAACACCGTTGTCACGCCCCGATTTTCGAAGAAAACGATAATCCTAAAATCCACATAGGATTATACGTTTCCCCAAAAACTCGGGACGTGAAAATTCAATAACAACAGAACAAATAACATCAACAACTAAACATGATTTAGGTACTGAAACAAATAAAAATCTAACCCGGAGAGACTCTGATGTTGCTAGCTCCACTAACGGAACTCCAGTAACGCTGCATAAAAGTCTCTAAACCTGAAAGGCTAATCGGCTACATTCCCAAAGGAATGTACCCAAGAAGCAAAAGCTCACTTAGCTCAGCAATAAAGCTGGTGTGAGAAATCTTCATCCCAAAATCAATAAATCTGCACCTGACAACATCAAAATAAACAAAAAAACAATAAACAACTGCACATCAGGTAGTTCCTCAATGAGGCAAATGTGTTATCATCCTAACTATAGAAATTGACTATAGCAAGTCTGACCTGCAGAAATATGAGTAGACTTGTCATCCTGCATGAAAATGTTAAAAGCAATCGGATAATATTTCTAAGTTATCAGTCCTCACAAATGTGATTTATTTCCAAACAATGATACAATTCATAGTCATATTAGACTATTATTGAAATATTAACAAAACACATTTTCTACCTTTAGAAAGAAATGTAGTTTTCATTCAATGGTCGAATGAGCATTTAGTTTCTTCCTTTAAGGTAATCATGCACATACCCCAAAAATAAATCTCGCTTCTTTTCCACAATCGCACTATCCTCCATGTGTCGAACACACCTCACTTGGGTGTGCCTCCTTTGCCTTCGAAACCACTAGGAGCATACATGTTCCAAGTGGGGTGTCACATCAAGGAACATGTCATCTCACCCGAAGTTCGATCCAGGCAAACATTTCCTAAATCTACACATACAACCGAACTCACATGGAACGCTGCAACGATATGCAAGCAAGTCTGCATACCCAAAATTTATATCACACGTATACAAGCAAGTTTGTATAAAAAAATTTCTTTCTTTTTTTCACATTTTTTTTCTCGGAGTTGTGGAAAAGAGCATAAAAAAAATCAACCAAAACTCAAAACTCTTTTATGGTGACACTTTGTCAACCATAAATAAACCAACCACAGTATCCACCATTATTTTGGGGGACCAATAATATTTTCATAAATACATTTCTATAACACAGTAGGGATCAAACTCATTCAATATAAGGACACTCTTTAGCAAGTTAATGTGGCATAACAATCGATTTCAATGCACGATTACCCAAGGAAACAACAAGAAAGTCTTATGTCAAAATAATACTAGGAACAAAACAGTAACTTCACACCGGACTAATTTTGGGCATACCAAAACATAAAAATAATTTACACCAGAAACACACCACGAAACTTGGTTAAGACTTGAACCCCCTGAGAAACTGAAACAGATTGTCAATTTATGTTCAGCCAATGTTATTTATTCCCATCCACATCACATGCTTGTCCACCTCTACCATATAAACTATACGAGTATCCTTTCTTCTGTTATCTCTATTGCAGGAAATATTATAGTAAATACTTCACATTCACACTTTAGTGGGATGGTGAGAAGGGGACCTGATTGGGATGTTGTGGACGCTACACACTTGACACTGCTTGTTTCTACATTATATAGGTATGTTTGTTTGGTTTGTACACTTTGTGTGTTTTATAAAAAAAATAAAAAACACAATACCACACCTTTCAAAGAGAGAGCATCTACATCTATTTTTATCAGAGGACACTACTACAACTATTAGCTTAGGTAACGCCACTTAGATAGCACTTTTTTAAAGAGCTATCCAAGTGGGCGCTAGGATAGCGCTTATTTGTCTTTAAAAAAAAAAAAAGCGCTACAATAGCGCTTTTAAATTTTTTTTTCAGTTAAGCGCTATCTTAATTATGTCTTAGATAGCGCTTTAAAAAATGCTATGTGGAAAAACGTTACCGAAACTACCATAGCACTTTTAAAGTGCTTGCGAAAGCGCTATGCTACTTACATTTAGTATAGCGCTTTATCCTATAGCCTAATAATTAAAAAAATATCTTTTCTTTCTCTTTCTCGTTAACATAAAGTCCAACGCTTGATATCCTCTTTATCCATCTCTGTATAAAAAGAACCAAACACGACCTCCTCTGTTTTTCTTATCTTCTCAAAGCAAACAACACAAGAAATGGGAGGTGGAGCAGTCATGCGAGCAACAGCGAAGGTTGCGGGGTTCGGAATCAGCGGCTGCCTACGAGGCGCCACTGTGACTCTCCCAGATCAAGCGGTGTCCGCCGCTGCACGCACCGTCACCAGGCCGATTGCAGGGGGCCTCGTGTCGTCAACGGAAGATGGCAAATCTGGGGTTGTGTTGTCTTCGCAGAATAGGGATGTTGTGGAGGAGGGTTGGGAGTTTGCTGGTGGGGAAGAGGAGATGTTTGCGACAAGGGATTCGATTAATCCTGTCAACAGACTTGTGTTCGGAAGTGCACCCAGTATGGAGGAGGCCATGGAGGCCACTTCTTTCTTGAAGAAGTGCTTGAAAAGTAAGGTTTTTATTTGAAGTTGTCTCCTTTATGTTTGGTTTTGAATGATTTTTTTTGTTTGTGAATGTATTTTGGTTGATTGGTGTGTTGATTTGAAATGGGTTTTAGTCTTGTAATCTGTCTTTGTTTATTCCAATAGATATGAAATGTTATTCCAATAAATATTAAATGGGTTTTTCTTTTTCTTTTTAATAGTTCTTTATGTATTTGAATAGATATGGAATCCCTGTTTGTGGAATTTGGGGTTTAAGGAATGCAATATGAGCGAAGTGTCAGTTTCGTATTGGTTTCTAACCATTGTCAAAATTTAGGTGCAAAGAGTATGCCTTGAATGTGGCTTTTGAAGTTAATGATCATAACATAACAAACTAAATAAATAAAAATAAAAAATAAAAAATTCCTAAAAAAGCATAAAGTTCTAGATACATATTGACAAGACAAGTTGAACTAATGAGCAGTGGAAAACCCAGCTAAAGAAAAAAAAAATGGTTCTTATTGGAAGCTAATCACTTTCCGTGGTCATCTGTTTCAGTTACTTGTGGGGCTTCCTTTTGGTTTATGGTGAGATGTGTTGGAGTTACTATAGGGACTTGCTATTGTATTTGTCTCCTTTCTACTTTATGAAAAGAAGGTAGATTTCTTTATTACCACATTTAGTATAGCTACTTACATTTAGTATAGCGCTATGCTATTTCCGTTTGGGGACTGAAATATGGCTGTTTTGAGTCTATCTTGGGATGCATTTTTGATGTTCAAAAGTGGTCGTTTTGGAACTAAATTGGGTTACAATTTAGTCCTCAAATAAGGCTATTTGTGGGGTTGTTCCAGCAGACAGTTAGTGTTGTTTCAGCAGATTTTTGGTGTTATGTCAACAGATTTTTGGGGCTGTTTCTAGCTGAGTTTGTGGGGTTATTTCAGCTGGTTTAGATGGCTGATTCGGCTGTGTTTAGTGGCTATTTTTAGCTAATTGAAGTCTGTTTCAGCTGGGTTTCGATGGCTGAGTTTAGGGGGTGTTTTCAGCTAATTTAAGATCTTTTCTTATTCTTGATAGATGCTTCTGGTGTTACTTAATTTACCTAGTTGTTATCTTATTCCACTGTTTAGTTCTTTAAGTGTGTTTAGGGGGTGAGAAAATAAGTGTTGTCATGCAAACTAATGACTATAGATTAACATGACATTATTTACTCTTGTAACAGGAAACATTTGCGGGAGTTGACGAATCACACATAAAAAAGATTGTTTCTCGTGCCGGTTACCTGCATAGAGTTTTAGGACAAGGTTAAGGAATCTTGCGAGAGATAGTGAGGGTTACTTTTCGGATGAGCCGCCTTCAGATACTCTCACTTGTCCACTGTGTCTCTGTATTGGAAAGATTTCGTAGCATACTCATCAACTCTGGAGTTTAAGGTACGTTCAAGTTATTATATTACTTCAATTTGGGGCATTTCAATTTAAACCAACTAATGACAACATTCAATTGAAGGAAACAAGCAAACTTAACAAAGAGAGAGCGGAAAAGATGGAAGTGCGATATAGGAGGGCATGTGTGGGTTATGCACGGCTGAGAGAGCAGATTGTATGTATTAATTATCTACATTACGTATCTATGATATGAAATTTAAATGTGGCTTTGAAATTCGCAGATTGAGCAAAAAATACGTGAAGGGGAAGAAGATCCTGTTGTGACTCGCTTGGATACTTGGAAGTATGCGAGGATGAATGGTGAGCATGAGGTTGATGATCCTACTGCCTTGCAAGTACTTGAGGATGTGGTAATATCTACTTCCTTTGTTTGAAAACAAATCTGCACTGTTTGGACATGATACCATCCTATATCAAGAATCTAAATGATATTAAGTTGTATTAGGTACGCATAACACAACAGTTGGAAGAGGATGAGCTAAATGATATTAAGCTTGGCGACTTGCTTGATCGAGCAATTCCTTTAGAGTATTCCGGACGTGTCCGAGGATGTGGATGGGGTGTTACGAAGAAATCTTGGGCAAACATTCAGGTAAATATTTTACAATACTAAAAATTATTTTATATAAAAAGACATGGTAACAAATTGCATATAATTAATTGGATGTTATTTCTCATAGTGTCCAAAGCAGATTGAGATGGATGGCATCCATTGCGGTCATTATATTTGTTGCTATATTGAGGATCTCTTGAATTCTGGTGATACAAGTATTCCTGTTTATGTAAGTAAATAGTTTTATTGAATTACTTTATTTGTTGATTTTTGAAGTATTTGATATCATCTAACTATATATTGATTGTAACTTTTGTATTTGCAGTTTGTTCATAAACAGCCAGTCAAATTTTATTCTCCGAAAAAATGGAGAATTTCGTAATCAATTAATCAGGATACATGTACAACCGATTTCTCAAGTAGAAAATGGAAAGCTGAAGCAAAACATTTTAATTATGCCTGTAGTTTAAGATATTTATTAGTATTGTGCTACGAACAAATATATATGATAGCATATTAACAATTTTGTATGAATGCTTAAATTATATTTTGAATGAATGAGAAACAGTTAGTTATCATGTTGTGTCTTTATTGATTGATTGAACGTTGTCATTATTATATTAAATATTATATTTAGCCCAGAAAATTGGTATCGGAAAATAGAAAAAACAAATCAAATAACTATACTACAATAGCGCTTCTTTAAGCGCTATCTAGGAACAATCTAATTACTTCCATAGCGCTTATTTACGCGCTATCTTAGCAGATAAACAAATCTAATTTAAAAAATTCATTTAAATTAAATAGCGCTTAAAAAAGCGCTATTCAAGCTAATTTAAAAAAAATTAGCGCTTACATAGTGCTTTAGAAGGCGCTATTGAAGTTAATTTAAAAAAAAAAAATCAACGCTTAGATAGCGCTATTCAAGTACGCGCCTTGCATAGCGCTTTTTTGAGCGCTATCTAAGCCTATTTTTAAGCGCTATGCAAGCCTATATTTGTAGTAGTGGGACCACCACTGCTCCACACTTACTATACTGGGTTTGATCCTCGTCTTTCATTTAAAGATCCCAGTGTTCTTGGATATCAAGTGGTTACAATCTCACTAATACCAGGTCCTAATCACCCCCATTAGAAATTTCATCACATGAGATTTTCTATTGACTCTAGATTCCATCACATACCCACCAAACACTGATTAACAAATTACCCATATCTCCTTCTCTCACTCAAAAATTTCCAGCTTGCAATCTAATGAGGACAACACATTCAATTCCAGAAAATACAGTAATAGTAGTGGAGTCTCAACATTCTCAACTTCATCCAAAAATCAGAAGAGGAAAAGAAGAGAACTCACTGGATGAAATAGTAACGAAATTGCGCAGCCATTGCCACATCGGACCGTCCTCCGTCGCAACACGACCCAGCCAATCAATCCTCCAAGTCAGTAGAAATGTAATCATCAAACGAATCTGAGAAACTCTCAGATGTAGAAGAAGAATGGCGATGCTTTCTCCTCCGCTTCGACGATGGAGACCCACTGAAACAAGTTCGAATCAGATCCCTAAATCATCCATGCAACACGCCCTGTCTTACTCCCATCTCGATCTCCAAAAACCCTCACCAACATACAGCAAAGAGAATGATGAGAGAGGAAGGAAAAGGAGCCAGTTTGGGGCGGTGGGATCGGCTGCAACGTGCGGTCACAGACCGTGCTCGCCGCCAATGAGGAAAAGAAATTGTGAAGAAGGAAAAAAAAAAAAAAAAAGGAGAAGGAAGAAGGAGAAAAGAAGAAGGAAGAAATAGAGTTTTTCTCTTTATAAGGTGGGTGGTTATTCGCCCCCACTGAACTTCTGAAAGCACCCACCTTCTAAACTCACCAAATAAAACCCTAAATTTTGAAATTTAAATTCGATTAAATGTAACTCTAATTTATTTAATTAAAAATAAAATAAATTATCTTTATGAAATTTAAGGGTGTTACATTATACACATGTTAAATGGAATCTCGTCCCGAGATTCGGAAGGTAAGAAAAGTTAAGCGAATTTCGAAAAATACAATTTGTCAAACGAAAGAAAATTTGAATAAAATACAAATTTCAATTGAATTTTCGGTATATAAATTTTTATTGTCATTGAAAAAATAGGGGTGTTACAACCGTACTGGCTATTGGTTCTGCTACCCCAGAAACAATCACCTGCCAATACTTTTTGGAGCGCATGAAATTCTCCATTAACATGCTCCAATGGTCATAATGACCATCAAAGCGTGGAATGGATGGTTGCACAAAGTTTTCAGAGGCCATGAGTGAATTGCTACTGCAATATATGGAGTTGTTGCTGCTGCACACTCAAACTCTCTTTTTCACCCAAGGTGGCTCTGATACCACTGTTACAAATTCAAGACCAGCAAAAGCAAATAATCAACAAAGAGGAAAACTAACTCGATGATTTATTCAATTATCAATAGCCTTTAAATAGGCAATTCATCAACAACTAAGTACAAAAAGATAGCAACAGGTTTTGACCACTTCAATACTGAAACAGACTAGAAACATGCTAAGGACTGGGTCTACTTCACCTGCATCTAAGGACCTTGTTGACTATTTCATAACATATTATAGGTTCTGGATATGAGAGTTTGGTTCGCTGATGGTTTGTTTATATAGCAAACAAGAGATACATTTTTTATCCAGAGGAAGGAACTAGGAACATTTGTTTTGGGAAGGATAGTAAGGAGGCTGGGAGGCAATGCCAGCTATGGTGTTTGCCATACAAAGATTCCTCCAATATTCATATGACACATATTTGTGTTCATAGCCTGATTTTGTTGACTCCTTGATTGAGTACATGATCCACTCACTCTTCTATTTTATTGACATTATTAAAGCCAAGTTGCCTCTTAATCAGTCTCAATTTACATTAACAACTCTAATATTGGAGCGACTGTGTTAGCTGAAAATTCTCGTTACAATGCCCATCTTATTTGTCTTCACCAAATGTGGTATCTACTGAATGGAAAGAGTCTCCGGCCTTGACTCACTTGGCAATCCGATAGCTTCTAACAACATCTATCAATAATTTCGCTTGGGTGTGCCGTGTGCCACACTGCATGTGGACAATCGGTACACAATGGCCCGTTTCCTCGAGTAAAGTGGATAGGTTTTGGATATAATATGATATTTCTTAACCAATCTGAAACCATAGGATGGTTTCTGATTTCATATTATTGGTGAGGGGAAGATGATTTTGGCGAGGTAAACAAAGAATACATGGGAGAAGAGAGTATTATAATTGCATTGTTTTGACTCTGAAATTTTGTTAGTTTAAGAGGACGCCGTTCCAGAGTCCCGAGTAAGCACCCTATAAACTAAAATAAAGGGAGGTCCATGCTTCCATGGGTGGCTTCTTTGAAAACATAAGATAGATTCAATTAAGCAACCGTTCTCTTAACATTTATTAAGTTATCTACATTGTTTTTGTTGGATTATTGCAATTGGTTTGAATAGTTTCACGCCAAGTATAGAGTTGTTACAATAGAACAGTTCAGTCCCTACTGGCGGTGAAGTTCTACTGCATTAAATAGAAACAAAATAGTATATGGAGGAAAGAAAAAATAGTGAGGTTATAGATTACATTCCATTCCCCGTTTATGTGGAAATCAAATTCCTCAGTTTTGTAGCACATCTCAAGGGATCCTTCTCTTTCAAAAGCCTCTGAAACAGGTTACATTCCAGGGAATTGAATTCTACAAATAACAAACAAATGACTACAGGAATAGAGTTTCATCCAGGATTGATCAGAAATGGGAAGTAGTATGCTCAAATGGCTTATTGTTTTGTAACCCAGTAATGGAATTCTGTAATGATGATGAAGATAGACTCCTTATCATCTAGTCTGACAGCACATACAAACAGGATTTATCCTCTCATCTAGAAAACCCTCAATGACTGGAAACTCCTCAGCTCTAACCATTTTCATTGTGGAGTGGAAGATGATCTATGAAGGGTTGGTGTTCAGAATTTGACCCCATCATCAATGAGGATAAAAAATAGCTTTATAGGATCATAATGGATCCAAAGCTGACTGTAGGAAGGGATGGCACGAAAGATAACCTCTACAAGCCTAAATACCAGCTGCTATTTACCGCCTGCACTGATTGTCAATCCTCAGGCTTCACTCACTCAACAATCCCAACAGGTTCTAACCAACATCGACCAACCTTTTTGTTTGGCTGTGCTGCACATGATATAAACAAATAGCGCTTTGTCCAAAATTAAGTAGATATGTTTGGATCAAAAATATCACATTTTAAACCATTCTGGAACCAGAGGATGGTTTCAAGTTGATGGTAAAGGAAAGATGGTTAATGGGTAGGTAAAGGAAGTGTGCACGGGAGAAGAGAGTATTTTAATGGCATAATTTTGACTCTGGACATTTTGTTAATTATTTAAATGCTCTCTTCCTGCGAATTTAGCTGCTTGAATATCACCGATGTTTCTGCTCATTTTCTCTGGTTAGGATTACTGATGGATTACTTCAGTTCCTTTGATCATCTTAAAAGGATTTGGATACCAACATTTACTTTGCTCTGGGGGTTTATTTATGTAACACAAAAGAATTACAAAGGTTGATCTAGAAGAAGGAACTTGGAACATTTGTTTTGAGGTAGAGGGTGGGGAGGTTGGGAGGCATTATATGGTGTTTGGCTATAAAGGTTCCTATTAATACTAATATGAGACACAGATTTGAACTACCGTCCTTGATTATGTTGATTATTTGATTTGCATGTATGATCCATTACTCTTCCTTTTCGACATTATTAAAACAAGTTGCTTGCAAGGATTGCGATTTCGTTTTTTTTCGAGTTAATTTTGGTTTCCTGATTTTAAAAAATATTTCGGTGTATAAAGAAAAAAACGTAAAAATTTGGAGGATACATGAATATATAATGAATTTTGAGAGTTTATTAAATATGTGAAAAAAATTATAAGCGAGTAAATAAATGTATTAAACACATTAAATGAAACCAAAATACCTATAATTAGAAAATCAAGGGATAGTTTAAAAAATCAGTATATAAGTAGAAGAAGCGATAATTAGAAAATTAGATAGCTGTTTCAAAAATCAATAAATAATTAGAATAGATGATAATTAGAAGAAAAAACTTGAAATTTACGGAAAATTTTCAAAAAAATTCCTTGAAAATATGTAAATTTTAGGGCTGAAAACCGAACTGTCGGTTCGGTTTTTCACCTAAACCGTGAACCTAACCAACTTAGGTCGGTTTTAAAATTTTCAAACCGAACCGACCATTAACAAAACCGAACCGACCGACTATTTTAACATATTGTATTATTTATATATATAATATATATTATTTATTATATATATTCGGTCGGTTAAAATCACATAGAAACCAAAAACCGAACCGACCACTTTGGTTTTGATTTTTTTAAAACCGAAACCGATCCGAACCGAATTTAAACTGAACCAATCAATTCGGTTAGTTTAATCGATTTTTTGTTCAACCCTAGTAAATTTTAGTAGCTTTTTTGTATTTTTACGAAAAAACAAAATTTACAAAAAAACCTTGAAAATTTTCGAAAAAATGTAAAAAAAATTTTCGCTCTTTTTCTTGTCGTAATTTCAAAAAATGAAAATTTCGGCGAAGTTTTGTAAAATCACAATCCTTGGTTGTTTGACCCTTAATCAAATTCGAAATTGAGGGAAACATTTGCTTATGCTTCAGTTCCAACTTTATATTAACAACTCTATTGCTGAACAACCACCTTGGGTGCTAGCTAAGAAGGTCTCGGTGTATAGTGGCCCATCTTACAAGTTATTGGTCTTCATCAAGTGTCGGGAGTACTGATATGGAAATAATCCTTGATCGGGCTTCATCCAGTTAACAATCCCAACAAGTTCTTGTAAGAAATTTCTTAAGGTGGATCTACATAATTCATAGTATTATACGTTGTAGACTGTCGAATTATAGGTGAGTGGTGTTTGATTAGACCCAATTAGTTGTGATCGTTAAGAAATAAGACTAGGCTCATAAACACGTTTCTAATTACATATTTTATGTCTTGACATATACTACTAAATTGAGTATGGAGGTTATTTATTTGTAGATGTCAATTTAAGTCCCATTATAATTCTATCATTGGTAATGGGCTAATAATAAAATTAGGGTTCTATATATACGGTTGAGGTCTCCACTCCAAATCTAATTCTCTAACTCCTAATTTTTTTCATCTGGTTTTGGTTTAGGATTTGTTTAGATTCCTACAAGTGGTATCCGAGCCTCATTGTCAGAATCATTGAAGAAAACATACAGTTTATTGTTTTTTATTGTTTGATTAATTAATCAATCCTCACGTGGGTTTTATCAAACCCTAAAAATCTATTTTCCGGATCTGATTATTCCAACAACTAGATTGTACTTTAGTTGTTTAATAATTGACCCCATAGTGATCTTTGGGTGGTTGGTGGTAGTCAGAACGATATTGGAACTTTTTTTATATTTTTTAATTCCAGATTTACTGTTCATAATTAAAAAAGGTTTTTCAATCAACGACAGATCTCCCTTCACTTAGGTCGACGATTCCACAGCTACTCTTGATCAACACGACCTCTTCCCATCGATTAACCTTCCCTTCGCTCAGCTTTATCGTCTGGCGCAACTTTAGTCGATCGAGCAGGTTGTACCGGCAGTGCTTCATTGACTTCAGTAACAGATGGAGGTTGATCCAGTCGATCTTCATTGTTTTCAGAATGAATCTGATCAACTAGTGTTTTTTCCTTTGTTCTTTTTCCATTGATCGCTACACTACAAGAAAATTAGCCTTTTTATGGCATTGCAAGAATGCTATGAAAGAGGTGTCATAACATTTATTGCAAGTCATAGTAGCCCATGTTATCTTTTGACATAGCATTATAAAAATGCTATGTTGTTTGTGAATGCTATCCCACCATAGCATTTGTGAATGCCATCCCATCATAACATTTGTGAATGTCATGACATTTTAAAATGCTATGATATGATATTAATTTAATAATTAATTAACTAACAATAATATACATACATAAATAAATAGTAACATTAATAACAATAATTTTATAAATTTGATATGGATAATAAAAGTATAATTATTTTATTCAATTGATTAAAATTAAACCACAATACCAATGTGAAGTATGGACACAATCAATAAACATAAAATAAATGCAACCTCACTGAGCCCTCTCAACTGTTTCCATGGTCATATGGCTCACATTGTCAGCTAATCTGGCAACCATGAAGCTCTAGTTGATACAATATGGTTGCTCATTAAGGCAAAACTTGCATCAGATAACTAATGCTCAGTAGCAGCAAGGATTGCCTTTGTCGTCTCAAACACGTGGAATTTCTCATTGACGTATCTCACTTTCTCATTAACAAGTGCAGTCCCAGTGATTATCTTCTCCCTAATTCCCATCTTCTTGTCATTGATTGCAACTGTAGCAGAAGCATTGGAAATCACATGATGCCTCTCGTCAAAGGCCTTGGCTTTGTTGATGGCATCCTTTCCCATGATAAAGACCTTTGCAAGCATGCTACTCTCCACGTCCTCAGCATTTGCAACAATCGAATTGGAAGGCATGGAGTGACTTCTTCCCTCACAAGCAAAAGAAAATAAACTCAGGAAGATAAGTGGAATACTACCTATCAAAAGAATAAAACTAAATCCAAACGAGACATAAATTTCTTTTTTCCATTGTCCATGTAAGCTTTAATGGTAATGAAATATCAAGAAGGCGTTGAATGAGTAAATAAACAAGCGACACTAGAATGGTTAAGTTCATGACTGTAGTTAACTTCAAGGGAATAAATTTTTTTTGGAAGAGTTAACATTGGTGTGAATTTCCAAAATAAGGGAAATTGTTTCTTAACTCTTAAATCTCTCTCTAAATTGTTTAGTCTCATATCCTCTATGTAATTCACTTTGGAGGAGTTAATAAGGATAGTTTTTGGACTTGGGTTTGGACCCCAAGGGGTATCACCCACTTTTGTGAAAGAGTAAGGAAATAAACCAATGTTGGTCCGCGCCGCCGTCCGTCCTACCGACAGAGCCGAGTCGGGTCGGGTTGAAATAAAACTTATTCTTTTTGTTGAAATTTTATTTGGAAAAATAAAATAATAAATATCTTTTTATTTGCTTTAGAAAACAAGACTGTGTCAGAGGAGACTCAGTCTTTTCTCCACGATTTTCACACGTTTTCATGATGTCTTCCACTTATTTAGCCACGTTTTCTCTCAAATGGATCTTTCTATCGGCCCATAAATAGTTGTTCTTTCTCTCAGATATATATATATATAACTGTTTCTAATATTTCAGAGAGTTTTCCAGAACTTTGTTTCATCAAACAGAGTTCGAGTTTTGTTTTCGAAATACTTTGCTTATTTACTGTAATTGGTTTTCGTGATTCCGAGCAAAATAAACTGGGTGAATAGATTTCCATTCTTCAGCAAGTGCATGTGATTGAACGAGACAGAAAAGATATTCAGGGTTGTTTTATCCTGGGGACGATGGGGCTTACAGACTGCTTGCACAATCTTGGGTAGAGCCGTGAAACATCTTAAAGAGAGTGACCTAGTCTGTGATTCAACCAAGTAAACTTCGGTAACTTTGTTCCTATTTAAATTTGCAGCAATTGTATTTCCAACAATTTTAAGACGATTTATATCTGCCATGTCTACTACTACTGAACTTGCTATTGTGGACCTTAACAGGCCTTGTCGTTTTGAGGGTCAACACTTTAAAAGATGGAGACAAAAAATGTTATTTTTCTTAGCTACTCAAAAAGTTGTTTATATCTGTAATGCCGAGAAACCCGAATTGCCCGCTAAACTTGATGAAACCCGAACTAAGGAACTAGATTGCTGGATTGAAAATGACTTTTTGTGTAAGAACTTTATTCTGAATGGTATGTCTGATGATTTGTATGATTATTACTGATCTGAAAATTTGCTAAGGATATTAGGAAGCCTTACGAAGAAATATGACACTAAGGAGACTGACATAAAGAAATATGTCGTCAGTGCTACCTGAAATACCAAATGACTGATGACAAATCTATGGAAACCCAATCTCATGAGATACAGAAAATTGCTCATGAAATCATATCTAAAGGCATGTCCTCAAATGAACAATTCCAAGTATCTGTTGTGATAGATAAATTGCCCCCTAGCTGGAAAGACTTTAAGAATGCACATAGACATAAAACCAAAGAGTTCTCTCTAGAAAGTCTAATCACCCGACTTTCGATTGAGGGAAAAGCTCGGAAACAAGATCAGAAAGATGAAATTCTGATTATTTCTAACCATAAGAAATCCACTCTTGTGGCACTGAAACCCGATGGAAAGACTATGAAAAATCAGTCACAATAGAAACCAAAACAATTAGAATCGAAACAATCAAAATCGGAACAATCAAAACTGCAACCAACGGAATCAGAATCCTCTGCGAAATCAGAATGGACAAAAACACCCCTCAAGGAATGAAACAACACAGTTCCTATGTTATAGCAGTAACAGGCCAGAGCATATGGCCAGGAACTTTTGGAATGGCCGTCCTGCTCCACAAGCAAACCTAACCGAAGACCAACTTTAGCCATGGTATTTGAGATCAACTTTGTTGGTGGATCCGATGGATGGTGGGTTGACATTGGTGCTTCTCGACATGTCTGCTATGATCGAGAAATGTTCAAGTCTTATTCTGAAGTTGAGGACAAGAAAGTGCTGCTGAGTGATTCTCACTCCACTATCGTTGCTGGAACTGGCGAAGTAGAATTGAAGTTTAACTCTGGAAAGATCGTCATCCTGAAGGATGTCCTGCACTACTCTGGAGACGAAGAATTTAGTTTCTTGTTACCTTCTGAACAAGGGTGGGTTTACTCAAATTATAGGGGTTGATTTGTATACTATCACTAAGAACAATGTATTTGTAGAGAAGGGGTATGTCACTGATGGTATGTTTAAATTGAATGTTGATGCTAATAAAATTTTTAATTCTGCTTACATGTTGTGTTCTTTTAATACCTGGCATGCTATACTCTATCATGTTAATAAGCGAATAATTAAAAACATGAGTAACTTAGGACTAATTTCAAAATTGTCCTTAAATGACTTTGAAAAATGCAACTATTGCAGCCAAACTAAAATAACCAAAACATCACATAAATCTGTTGTTAGAGAATCTGAACATCTAGATTTAATACATTCAAATATATGTGAACTTGATGGTGTTTTGACTAGAAATGGAAAACGTTACTTTATTAAGTTCATTGATGGTTGCTCCGATTATACCTTTGTTTACCTGATGAAAAATGATAGTGAAGCATTTGACATGTTCAAAATATTTTTAACGGGAGTTGAAAATAAGTTTAATAGAAAGATAAATAGGTTTAGAAGTCATAGAGTTTTATAATTCTCATGGAATTATTCATGAAAAAATTGCACCGTACTCTCCTGAGATAAATGGCAAAGCTAAAAGGAAAAATAAAACTCTTACTGAATCAGTAGTTGCCATTTTACTTAACTTCGGTATTGCATCACACTGGTGGGGAGAAATTATATTGACTGTCTGTTATGTACTAAATAGAGTCCCTAAATCAAAAAATAAAACTTCTCCTTATGAGATTTTGAAAAATAGACAACCAAACTTGTCATACTCCAAAACTTGGGGTTGATGTAAAAATTCCTGATCCAAAAAGGAACAAGCTTGCTAGTAAGGCATATGAGTGTGTATTCATAGGCTATGTCGTTAACAACAAAGCCTATAGATTCTATAACCTAAATGATCATGTTGTTATAGAATCGAACGATGTTGTCATATATCAAAATTAAACACAGTTTTATTAGAAAAAGAAGTTTTTCGTTTCAGAGAGTTTATTTGTAAATAGTTTCTAATATTTCAGAGAGCTTTTCAGAACTAACAGAGTTCGAGTTTTGTTTTGGAAATACTTTTCTTATTTACTGTAATTTGTTTTCGTGATTCCGAGCAAAAGAAACTGGGTGAATAGATTTTTGTTCTTTAGCAAATGTATGTGACTAAACGAGACAAAAAAAGATATTCTGGGCTGTTTTATCTTAAGGATGATGGGGCTTACAGACTGCTTGCATAATCTTGGGTAGAGCCGCGAAACGTCTTAAATAGAGTGAACTAATCCGCGACTCAACCCAAGAAAATTTCGGTAACTTTGTTCCTATTTAAATTTACAGCAATTGTATTTCCAACAATTAATTGTCCATGTAAGCTTTTAATGGTAACAAAATATCAAGAAGGCGTTGAATGAGTAAATAAACAAGCGACACTAGAATGGTTAAGTTCATGACTGTACTTAACTTCAAAGGAATAGACAATTTTTGGAGTAGCAACATCAACTTTTTTCTCTATATGGAAATACAGGCTTAAGAGTAGGTGCCAGTGATCAAAGGTTATTCTATGCAAATCAACAGTTTCAATACAGAACAAGAGGGAACCTTGGTACCTGCCACATAAAGAAATATAGCCAATGAATATCAGACAGGACCTCCAGCAAACCAAATCACCTCCTCCCTCTTCCCCTTCCCTTTCCCCTTCTCCTTCCTCTACCTCTACATCTAAAGTGTGACTTGTCCTCAAATTGAACATGCCGCTCATATCCTGTCTGCTTCTGAATCATGAACCCTTTTCGCCTGAATAAGAAAAGAATAAGACACAATAGCTCAAATGAAGAATTCAACACTGTCAATAATATAGTATGGTCACCAATACAACAAAGAATATGACAAGAAAAATTGAAAATGTAAATCACATACTTGAATTTCTTCCAAATCTAGTTGCAACATTGTTATGTTATTTACCTCAAATAAGATTAGCAGTCAATAGTTCATCTGCCAGCCACTTCCAGTTACTCGTTCTTGATATATCATGATTGGTTTTCTATTCTTGTCCGAGCATTCATAATATATTGCATACAAACGAAGGGAAGAGTGGGGTTCAAATAATTACTTTTTCCTTTCCACGCACCTAATCTTATAATGAGTTCATCTATGATTCATACAGGATCAGTTCAATCTAATATATCTTTGCAATCAGATATTAAATATCAAAGAAAAGATGAAAAGACAATAATAACAAAATCATATACATCATATCATACATGTTCAATGTATGATTTCAGAGCTCTCTCTATTTCCTACAGTAGGATTCTCTATCAAAATGTGAGTGATGATGCAAAGTACTAGTAGCAGCTCTAGAAAGCATAAAAACAATGGAGTGAAGTGCACTGGCTGCTATCTTGTACTTTATGTGCCCTCTTTTGGGCAGTGGTCTCTTCCTGCGAATTTAGCTGCTTGAATATCACTGATGTTTCTTCTCATTTTCTCTGGTTAGGATTACTGATGGATTACTTCAGTTCCTTTAATCATCTTGAAAGGATTTGGATACCTTGCTTTGGTCTGGGGTTTATTTATGTAACACAAAAGAATCACAAAGGTTGATCTAGAAGAAGGAACTTGGAACATTTGTTTTATGGTAGAGGGTGAGGAGGTTGGGAGGCATTTTATGGTGTTTGGCTATAAAGGTTCCTATTAATATTAGTATGAGACAGAGATTTGAACTACCGTTCTTGATTATGTTGGCTACTTGATTTGCACATATGATCCATTACTCTTCCTTTTCGATGTTATTAAAACAAGTTGCTTGCAAGGATTGTTATTTCGTTTTTCGAGTTAATTTCGGTTTTCTGATTTTAAGAAATATTTCGGTGTGTAAAGAAAAAAAGTAAAAATTTTGATGATACATGAAAAATATAATGAATTTCGAGAGTTTATTAAATATGTAAAAAAAATTATATGCAAGTAAATAAATGTATTAAACACATTAAATGAAACCAAAATACCTATAATAAGAAAATCAAGGAGTACTTAAAAAAATCAATATATAAGTAGAAGAAGCAATAATTAGGAAATTAGATATTGGTTTCAAAAATCAATAAATAATTAGAATAAATGGTCATTAGAAGAAAAAACTCGAAATTTAAGGAAAGTTTTCGAAATATTTGGAAAAAATGTAAATTTTAGCAGCTGGTTCTTGTATTTTTACAAAAAAACCTCGAAATTTTTTTCCAAAAAACCCTCGAAAAAATGTTATATTTTCTTTCACCTTTTTTTCTTTTCATAATTTTAAAAAAAAATGAATTTCGACGAGGTTTTGTATAATTTCGCAAAATCAAAATCCTTGGCTATTTGACCCTTAATCAAATCCGAAGTGGTGGGAAACATCTGCTCATGCTTTAGTTCCAACTTTATATTAATAACTCTATTGCTAAACAACCACCTTGGGTGCTAGCTACGAAGGCCTCGGTGTATACTGGCCCATCTTACAAGTCATTGGTCTTCATCAAGTGTCGGGACTACAGATATGGAAATAATCCTCAATCGGGCTTCATTCACTTAACAATCCCAACAAGTTTTTGTAAAAAAATTCCCTTAAGGTGGATCTACATAATTCATATTATTATAAGTTGTAGACTATCGAACTATAGGTGAGTGGTGTTTGATTAGACCCAATTAGTTGTGATCGTTAAGAAATAAGACTAGGGTTATAAACACGTTTCTAATTACATATTTTATGTCTTGACATATATTACTAAATTAAGTATGAAAGTTATTTATTTGTAGATATCAATTTAAGTCCCACTGTAATTCTATCATTGGTGATGGGCTAATAATAGAATTAGGGTTTTATACATACGGTTGAGGTTCCCACTCCAAATCTAATTTTCTAACTCTTAATTTTTCCATCTGATTTTTTTTGAAACACGAGAGAAAGGGTTGTGGAGGTGGAAGATATCTCCATTGTGTGTTATTAGTTCATGAGGATTGCCACGAGGATTTTATTCATCAATGGCGACTTCATGTACGCATTGATTACAATTTTTTTCCTTGATTAATGACATGAGGTTTTGGTTTAGGATCTATTATATTCCTACAAGTGGTATCAGAGCCTCCTTGTCAGAATCATTGAAGAAAACATATAATTTATTGTTTTCTTATTGTTAATTAATTAATTAATCCTTATGTGGGTTTTATCAACACCCTAAAAATCTATTTCGCCGAATCCGATTCTCTTGGCAACTGGATTGTAGTTTTGTTGTTCAATAAAATCTTTGGGTGGTTGGTGGTAGTTAGAACGATATTGGAACTTGTTTATATTTTTTAATTTCAAATTTATTTTTGTAATTAAAAAAAAGGTTTTTCGATTAACGACAAATATCCCTTCACTTAGGTCGACGATTCCACAACTACCCTTGATCAACGCACGACCTCTTCCCATCGATTAACCTTCCCTTTGCCTAAATTCTCATCCGGCGCAACTTTAGTCGATCGAGCAAGTTGTACCGGCGGCGCTTCATCGACTTCAGTAACAGAGGGAAGTTGATCCTAGTTGATCTTCATTGTTTTCAGAACGAATTTGATCAACTAAAGTTTTTTCCTTTTGTTCTTTTTCGATTGAGCACCAGTTGTTTTGCAATTGATCAGATGGAGATCTGAATTTTCAATCACAGTGAAAGCGTGAGGAACACGATGAGTTTAACTAGGTTAATCTGACCTAATTTGGCTGTCTGAATCAAATTGACTTAGTGTTGGGTCAACTTGATTTTGGTCGTGATCAAATTTTGGGCCTGGGTCTGTTTCTAGACCTCGTGCGGGTTCTGGATGGACCTGGTTAGGGTTCTGCTAGACCGGTTTTGTTCTCTTGGAGTAGTTTGTTTTGTTGGACTGATCATACCGATTTATTCTAGTTTGGGTTTTTGGGTGGTTCAGTCCTGCCAAAACGGTTCAGTCTATTGGGCTTGAATTTGTGGGGCCTGATCTTCTACATGAACTCAAGTTGAATTTTATGAAACACAAATTAGTTGTATTTTTTTTAACTTTAGGAGCACATCCAGTATAATTTAATTGGAAATCCAAATTTTAAATTTAGGTCAAATTTTGTGATATGTCGCCTAAGTGACCCCTTTCATGAAATTTTATTTAAATTTGAATTTCAGTTTAATTTTTTGGTGGATTGCCTATGGTTACGTCATGACCCATGTAAATAACAATCGCCCAAAGGAAAGTTGTTATTTTGGTCAGTTCATTGGCGGTATAAGGTAATTAATTTAAGTAAAATATTTTTGGGATTCACTTATGCATTCAATGATCGGCCCAAAGGAAGGCCAGTGTTTATCTAAGCCCGATTTTTATTTTATTTCTATTAATTAGCTTTAGTTGCTTTGAGATAACCACTTACATGTTACCATGTTTGTCCAAAGACTTGAATTGTAATGGTGTGTTCGGTTTCTCATAAGGGCCCATTATTAACATGTAAATTTATATATACTATTTTTTGCCCTTCGTCTATTTGTTTGCTCCTTAATTAGAAAAAATTTGCATTATGATGATTACTCATTATTTATTTTTCTGTTATCATATTAATGCATTAAAGTTGATGGGAAGTACATACATTGATGTGAGTTTGTTCTTTTGTGTTATTTTAATGAATGTTTCTTCGATATCTGCCAATTAAAACAATATTCCAATACTTAATGGTTCAAGTTTTGAAAAATGAAAAGAACACATAGTGTCACGACCCGATCCACAGAGTATTATATTGTTCTCTTTGGGCATAAGGCTCACACGTCTTTAAAATGTGTAGTACTTTGTAAATCCAAACTCGCACATATATAGTACATCATATCACCCTCTTGCACCCAGGCGATGTGGGACTATGATCTCCCCTTTGTAGTTTTTCAACCCTCTTAGGATCCATGGGATCCATGGGCTCTTGGGCCTCTCCCTCACCCTCTCTCTCAGATCCGCCCACACAAGGGTATCACAGTCCACCCCCCTCGGGAGCCCAACGTCCTCGTTGGCACACTTTCGGCTGGGTCTAGCTCTTATATCATTCTGTCATTACCCGATCCACAGAGTACTATATTGTTTGTTTTGGCCCAAGGCCCGCACGGTTTTAAAACGTGTAGTACTTTGTAGATCCAAACTCATACATATATAGTACATCACTCTCCCGCACCCAGACGATGTGGGACTATGATCTCCCCTTTATAGCTTGCCAACCCTCTTGGAATCCATGTGCTCTTGGGCCTCTCCCTCACCCCCCTCTTCAAGTTCGTCCACGCAAGGGTATCACACATAGTGATCATTTTTGGTGGTATGGATTTGGATTACACGCTTCGTGTTAATGAACCCACTAAGCTTACTGATTCTAGTTCAACTTAAGAAAAATGCTTCTTATGAAAAATGGAAATGCTCTAATCGCATTAGTCTTATGATAATGAAGCACTATATTTCTGAAACTTTTTGTGGTGCTATGCTTAAAGAGAAAAATGCTAAAGATTTCCTACGCTAGGTTACAAACCAATTTGTTACATCGAGAAAGGTGGAGGCAAGTTCGCTTCTTAGTAAACTTGTTACCATGTTGTATACTAATAAAGAAAATATAAGGGAGTACATAATGGAAATGTCTACTCTTGTTTCCAAAATGAGGATACTAAAGTTTGAGTTTTCATATGATTTCCTTGTGCACCTCATTTTGATTTCTCTTTCTACACAATTTGGTCCCTTTAAGATTAATTATAATACTCAAAGGGGAAAATAGACTCTTAATGAGCTCATTGCTTAGTGTGTATAATAAAATGAATGTCTGGAACAAGAAAAGACAAAAAGTGCTCAGATGACGACATTTTCTAATGATAATTCAGGCATCAAGAAAAGGAAAATTAATATTTTTGTTAAAACTAAGGGAGCTGCATCTGATGAGACTTCACAGGCAAATGTGCAACATAAATATGATAAGATCGCCACATGTTTCTTTTGCGGAAAGCGAGTTATGTGAAGAAGGATTGTCTCAAATATCAGAAGTGACTCACAAATAAAGGTGATACTTTTAATTTTTTTGTTCTAAATTTAATCTACTTGAGGTACCACGCCATTCTTAGTGGATAGACACAGGTGCAACTATTCACATCAGTTATTCATAGAGGATTGCATGAGGAGTCGGAAATCAAATGATGTCAAAAGGTTCATTTACATGTAGAATGACAATAAAGCTCTTGTGTGGAGGCAATTTGAGTCTTTAGATTAAAATTATAGTCTGGTTTTTATTTGGATTTGGATGAAACTATTTATGTATCATCATTTAGGTGAAATTTAATTTCTGGTTCCAGTTTGGATAAATGTGGTTATACTTTTTCTTTTGGAAAATGAAGTTTTAGTCTCACACAAAATTTCAATGTTATTGGTATTGGATCTATCTCTGAGTGATAATCTGTATAGGTTGGACTTAGATGTTTCTCACTCACAGTCAAATGAAACTTTGCATGTTATTAATTATGGTAATAGGCAAAGATTAATTAAAGAGAACTCTTTTATGTTATGGCACAAACATTTAGTCATATCTCTCGACCAAGGATTGAAAGGCTTATGTCAACTGGAGTTCTTGATACCCCTTGATTTTACATATTTTACGATTTGTATTGAATGCTTAAATAGGAAATAAACTAACACTAAGAATTTAGGTGCTCATAGGAGTTCATGTGTCTTAGATTTGATACATACTGATATTTGTGGACCACTATCTATGGCTTCTTGGAAGGTCAACGGTATTTTTTCACTTTTATAGACAATTATTCATACTATGGGTATCTATACTAAATACATGAAAAATCACAATCATTGGATGTGTTCAAGGCCTATAAAGATGAGGTTGAAAATCAACATAATAAGAATACTATGGTAGATATGTCGGTTCAGGCCAATGTTCAGGTCAGTTTGTGAGGTACTTACAGGAATGTGGCATCATTTCTTAGTACACCATGCCAGGTACACCACGTCAAAATGGTGTATCTGAGAGACGAAATCAGACCAAAAGATATGGTTAGGAGCATGATTTTCCATTCTACCTTGCCAAAGTCTCTTTGGGGAGAGGTCTTAAAGAATGCAATTTATATCTTAATAGAGTGCCCAGTAAAGCAGTCAACAAAACCCCATATGAACTATAGGTTCTAGCATTCAACACGTACATATTTGAGGATGTCGAGCTAAGGTTAGGCCTTACAAGCCTCATGAAGGAAAACTGGACTTCAAAACTGTTAGTTCTTACTTTACTAGATATTCAGAAAGATCAAGGGGTTTCAGGTTTTATTACCCCTCTACTAATACCTTAATTGAGACGGATAATGCCTAATTTATTGAGGATGTTGAGAATAGTGAGAGTACGCAATTCATAAATATTAGTTTTGACGAAGAACGTGTTGACATTCATATGATGGATATTCAACCTGTTAATGTGATCATACATGTTCTTGAACAAGATGCGATTGCAAATAACGAAGATATAGCTGGATTGTCTTCCGCTCATCTAGAAGCGCCTCAACCCCTCAAGTATAAATGCCAATAGGAAAAGAGATTTGCTATTTCGGATGATTATGTAGTTTATCTCAATGAGCATGAGTTTGATATAGGAATGAAAAACGATCCTATCACTTTTCTTCAAGCCAAAAAAAGTGTTCGCTCTTCAGATTGGATGAATGCTATCTTAAATGAGTTAAAGTTTTTGAAGGACAATGACGTTTTGGATCTTGTCAAGTTACCTAAAAGAGTGAAACTAATTGGATGCAAATGTGTTTTTAAAATCAAATGATTCCAAATGAAACATCAAAAGATATAAGGCACATCTTGTCACTAAAGGCTTTACTCTAAAGGAAGACATTGATTATAAAATTATTTTCTCTCTAATTTCTATGCAATACTCTTTTAAAATCATTATGGCCCTTATAGTTTATTATGATTTAGAGCTACATCAAATGCATGTAAAAACTACATTTCTGAATGGAAACGTTGAAGAAACTATTTATATGAAGCAACCACAAGGTTTTGAGATTAAAGACTCAAAGCATAAAGTTTGGAAATTCAAGAAAACTTACAGCTTAAAGCAGGCATTTCATCAATGGTGTAAAAAGTTTGATCAAGTAATTCCTCATTCGGTTTTGAGGAAAATCTAGTTGATAATGTATTTTTCTTAAGATTAGTGGGAGCAAATTTGTTTTTCAGTTTTATATGTTGATGACATCCTACTAGCTAGTAGTGACATAGGCTTATTGCATGAGACCAAGAACTATAGTTCATGTTATTATACATTTTAGACTGTCAAACTATAGGTGAGTGATGCCTGATTAGATCCGATTAGTTGTGATCATTAAGAAACAAGACTAGGGTCCTAAACACATTTCTAATTACATGTTTTATGTCTTAACATGTATTACTAAATTGATTATGAAGGTTTTTATATGTAAATACCAATTTAAGTCTCGTTATAATTCTACTATTGATGATGAGCTAATAAGATAATTAGAGTTCTATATATACAGTTGAGGTCATCACTCCAAACCTAATTCTCTATCTCCTATTTTTCCCATCCGATTTGAGAAACACAAGAGAAAGGTTGTGGAGGTCAAAGATCTCTCCACTGTGTGTTGTTAGTTTGTGGGGACTGCTACGAGGTTATTCTTCATCAATGGCAACTCCAAGTACGTATTGATTACACTTTTTTTCCTTAATTAATGTCATAAGGTCTTAGTTTAGGATAGATTCCGACAGTTTTAACCGACATCGACCAACCTTTTTCTTGGGTGCGTGCTGCACGTGATCAATATACAATGACTCTTATCCCCAAGTTGAGTGTATTCGTTTTGCATCTCATTTAAAAAAATATATATGGAATCAGAGGATGGTTTCTGGTATCATGTTGTTGGTAAGGGAAAGAAGGTTTTGGGCAGGTAAAGAAAAAGTTCATGGGAGTATTATAATGGCATTATTTTGAATCTGAAAAATTGGTTCGTTTAAGAGGATGCCATTCTAGCTAGGGTCATGAGTGAGCACAGCCTAGTGAACTAAAATAAAGGAAATGGAGGTCCCTGCTTGCATGGGTGGCTTCTTTGAAAACATAAGACGAGGGGCTTCTAACTACATCGAAATATTTTTCTTCTCATCACTATGATGTCAAAATTTCACCCTGTCACCACACGATATAAAAGCCACTTAGCCAGTTTTCTCGTTCGAAAAAATGCATGAGTTTTTTGCGTCTCCCATCACTCTCTGCATCTCGGTCTCCCATCTCCCTCGCTGCATCTACATCTCAAAACTGCTCCCATATCTAGTTATGAGTATTTTTCATCATGTTTGGGACGAAAAGTAGCCAAATGGCGAGTTCACTATCGACTTGCATCCTACTTGGCGAGTATCACTTGTGGTATTAACCAGTTTCAATTTTGAATGTTCCAATTTGGGGTAAAAAAAAAAAGCTATAATGGCGAGTCGAACAAGGTGAACTCGCAACCCATTGGGCGAGTATCCCTTGGTGTGCTCGCCGCTTTTACTAAATGTTAAATTCAATTTAGGCACATGTTACGAAAATGGTTGTATCCCTTCTACAAGAGTTGGATTGACGAACTGTGTATTGCGTTGAAAAGTAGACTTCTAGAGCTTTCTTTTGATATATAGTTTATCTTGTAATTATTAGTAAAATGACACCAAAAACTCTTAGAAGTCTGAGACATATTTTTGACACTCGCCATTCTATTCTCAGAAATCTACGAGTTTATAGTATTATTGTGCTAACGATTACATGGTAAGTTATAAGTCTACTTTCCAATGCAACAAACGGTTCGTCAATCTGATTCTTTTAGAAGGATATATGTTTATTTTCGTAACATGTGCGTAAGCTGAATTTAACATTTCGTAAAAGTGATAATACATCAAGGGGTACTCGCCCATTAGCCTCTGAGTTCATCTTGTTGGACTTGCCATTTTAACTTTTTTATTTACCCCAAACTTGAAACTTTCAAAAGTTTTAAAAATGGTGAATACCACAAGGGATACTCATCAAGCAGGATGCAAGTTCATGTTGTTGGACTCAACATTTTTGTCTATTTTTCATGATGAAAAACATTCATAACCAAATATAAAAGCAGTTTTGAAACATAGATGCAGAGACGAAGATGGGAGATGAAGACGCAGAGAAACTCTAGAAGTTTTCTGCCGAGAGAACCTCTGAAGTTGCTTTTATATCGTGTGGTTGCAAGGTGAAACTTGGGCATAATGGTGGTGAGAAGAAGAATATGTGGGTATAATTAAAAGCTCTCAAAGAATGTTTTAGTTTCAACAGTGAATACTAGAAGAGGGCACAAGGAAAATAATCAATAAAACAATGACCTTTGACTGAGGTAGGTGATCAGGAAAGGCCTTTCAATAGAAAAGTCATTCTCTTACACATTTACTTTAGTTTTCAGGTAGTTTTTGCTGGACTAATGGCAATGGATTGAAATTCATGTTTTGTAAGCATCCGCAAGATTAGAATCGCAATGGCATATGTGAATTAGAGCAACACATCTTTTCTCCATGAAAAGTGGAAGCAAGGAAAGGAAGTGGATATAAAAAGATAGGATTTGTCGTAGTAACATTCCAACCCCAGTTTACATAAGAATCACATCCTTCCTCCCCTTGTAAGATCAAATTCTGATATTTTATAAAAAAAACTTAAAGATGGAATTTTTATATTTACACAAATCTCAATTTAACCACGATGCCTCTCTTGCGAAAGCTGATGAAATTCTTCTATTTACGCAAATCTCAATTTAACCACAATGACACACTTGCAAAAGCTTGGATCTTGTGGAAACAAATACACACTAAATCAAATTGACAGTTTTGTAACAACATCCAAAATAGTAGTACTTTTGAACTGTAATAGTCCACCAAACAATTTTACACATTCTCACAAACAAAGTGATACAATAATCAAAAAATGACTTTTAGGGCATATTTTTCACAAAATAGACAATTTAGATATCACAGTTGATGTAATGGCTAATTTGTACCTACTTTTATACTTTTATGAACAACAATGACTATTTCATTAACTCAGGTTAACTCATAAAGTTATATGAAATATTTATCTTTCCTAAAAAAAATTAGAAAACCTAATTTTATACTTTTATGACCAACAAGGATTCTTATATTAATGATTTGTTTTTTAAATTTTTTTTAGATAGTCTTTGTATCAAATTTTTTTTCTTTCTTCAATACTTAGGACTATTGATGCTAAGAAAATTAAAAAAAAATCAACAGAGAAGTTGTAAGTGTTGCAATGGTGATGTCAAAGTTGAAGAAGCAGGAAATCTCACATCTTCCCGACTTCCTCCAAGTTTAGTCATTGATTTCTTGAAGAATGTATGATTTCATCAATTTATTTGTCTCCTTAAACCATTAGAATTTGTAATGAAACTATTACATATCAAGTCCTTTTTGGTGCTGAAAATAAATCAACAAAATGATCTGTCATCTGGAAAACCTATGGATTTGTGGTCATTGATTGTTGGTGGTCAGAAAGGTGACTCCCAAACCTCTAGTTACACATATGAACTCATTAGTCAAATTTAGATGTCCATTGGGCCTTCACAGTATCATCTGTGTATAAATAATGATCAAAAGGACATTGTAAACTATTGAAAGAAGAAGTTGGCATGGAGAAACATGATCAAGTGAAGCTTTTGGGTGAGTTCATTTGTTTATAGGATTAGATGGGCACTTGAAATCAAGGGAGTGGAGTACGAATATGTAGAATAAACTATAAGGAGCAAGAGTCATATGCTTTTGTACAATAATCTTGTTTATAAGAAGGTTTCTGTTATCATTCATGGAGAAAATGATTATTGAATCACTTGTTATTATTACAAATATAATAACTATGTTATAATTCCATTGAAAATTAAATATTTATGACATGTTAATCAAATTAACTTTATTAATTAATTAAAATGAAAACTTTAATCGCCATTAACTACATTATGAAAGTTTACCAAACCTTATTATAATCATTTGATTAACTTATCAGTCAATGAAAATTTATAAAAACTTATAATTTGTTGTTCAAAATTAAAATAATTAATATTGATACCTATCAGCGGCATGGGTGGGAGGGGTTATCGGTTAAAAAAATAGAATTATTAATAAAATAGTCTTTAGTGGTCATAAAAGTATAAAATTAGGTTTTTTTTTATTTGTTTAGGAATGGTAAATATATCCTATAACTTTATGAGTTAACCTGAGTTAATAAAATAACATTTGTCGGTCATAAAAGTATAAAAGTGTGTACAAATTAGCCATTACATCAACTATGATACCTAAATGGTCTATTTTGTGAAGAAGTATGCCTTAAAAGTCATTTTCCGTACAATAATTGTATCACCATTGATGATACATCGAAACGGTCCCAATTTTGAGTTGTACACGTGTTTTGATGATCTTGAAGAAAGATAGGCCCTAGCGTAAGCTCAACACTGATCTGGCCCATGCAGTTCTAAGCCCGCCCAATGTAATCCACCAAACAGACTTGAGTTCTTACAGCCTGCTATGCCCACGTGTCTCACATCTATGCTCAATACTCGTAAGCCCTGTTAAGGCAAGTATCTCGAGAATCAACTTCGGACGGGCAATTATAGCGACTATTTGCTTCCAACTAGGAAACATAATCCAGAGCACGTATCACATATGGAGACTTCTACCTATAGACTACTCTCGAAATGGGAACTATTTCTCGCGTATCTAGGAACATAAGGCTAACAGGGAAGCCTCACTCTATAACACGACTCCTAATTAGATAAGGATCTCCACGAAAATTTTCTTCCCTAAACTACGCCATCGATGACCTGGTCGAACCAGGACTCCTGCAATATAAATAAGACATGAGGTTGGTAAGCTAAGGTACGCGACAAACTCCATGTTTACAACATTGCACCTTCCTCAGATCCTTGTTGACTTTAGCATCGGAGTGTCATCAGCCATCACAACGGTGGTCCGTGGCTTACGTGCATTCTTTGTGGAGGTTAGGAGGTTTGAAAGTCAAGGTCAAAACAGACAGCAAAAAATGATTGCATCAGTTTGGTGCCATCCGTGGGGACGACAAAGTTTCTAACCTTTTACTAACATCATCTCTCCTCAAAATACTAAGAGATGGTGACCACCCGATCGCGCAACAATGGAGAACAAGGGATATGTCAAACGCCCAGATTGGCACTATACCACCGCTATCAACGATACCGGTGGCAGACGGACAATAGACTCACACACCCGCGCCAGCCACGACAACGACGAATCCAGGATGGATTTGTTGTCGTCTCAGATACGGCAAATCGCCAAAGCAGTGGAGGCTTTCATACAACAGAACCCTCCACCCGCTAATGGAGATCAGAAGAAACACAGGCTTCCATCTCCGGAAGACGACAAAGAGCAAACACAAAAGACTCAAGCCCCTACTAGTTCCCATTTGACTAGAGGAAGCGGCGCAGCTAATGCGGAATCGACTCTCAGGGCCCAGAGGCTTGACCCTCAAAATCCGTTCCGCAGAGGGGCCCACAACCCAGACGTGTTGTACCATTTCTCTGTTCTACCGTTCGTGGACCATATTATGAACGAGGTTCTTCCACAGCAGTTTACGCTTCCAAAGCTTGACTTCTACAATGGGACCACTAACCCATTCGACCACCTAAGCCATTACCAGAATGTAATGAAACTCAAAGAAGAATCTGAATCGGTCATGTGCAGAACCTTCCTCACCAGCCTGAAAAATTAGCACTAACATGGTTCCATAGCCTCCCGATAAAGTCGATCGACTCATTCAAGGCACTGGCGAAGGAGTTTCTGACGCATTTTGTAGGATGTCATCGCTCCAAAAATGCCCACACTGCATACTCTCTCTCAAACAAAGATTATATCATAGGATTTAGCTAGGATATAATTTGCTAAATCCTAAATCAAAGCGCAATGACAACAGGTCAGACTCTGATCGGGCTAGGTCAAAGAAAGCATCTAACTACGTTGGATCTAGAGCCGTGACCCCCCCTCAATTCTAGCCTATCAAACGTCCTGAATTCCATGAAAAAGAGGGAAGATCTGAAGTGGCCCCCAACGCAGCACGGAAACCCCTCCAAGCGTGACAACAACAAGTATTGCTCGTACTACAAGGAGGGTGGCCATGATACCAACGACTACAAGAGTCTAAGGTATGAGATTGAGTACCGGATCTGCAAGGGCAAGCTAAAGGAATTCTTGAGCTCAAAGAAGCGAGCAGATCAATCGAGGGACCGGGGGGGTAAGTCAAGGAAATAGATAAGAAGACTCCGGGCATAATCTATGTCCTTCATGGGGTCGGACCGAATGAAGACCAGTCGAACAGGTCCTACAAACGGATTCTACTGGAGATGCGGACATAAACGTGTTTGCTAGTCAAATGTGCAAAGCCTTATTCCCACCTTAACCTTTACAGACAAGGACCTCGAAGGAGTCTGAGCATCGCACAATGACGCCCTAGTTATCTTAGTCTCCATTGACAAGTTGGGGGGGGGTAAAGAGAACTCTGGTAGACACAAGGATCTCACTCAACGTCCTATTCTACAATGTGTTCTGCAATATGGACCTCAATGCGGAGAAGCTGACGTTCTTAGACTACCCGTTGATCGGATTCAGTGGAGAAAATTGCTTTCCGATCGGAAAGATAAGGTTAGCAGTAGTGGCAGGAAAGCCATAACTCAGAAAGGTCATGTTTCTAGACTTCATGGTAGTAGAAGCGCCGCCTACTTACAACCTTATCTTGGGAAGACCATGGCTCGACCAGATGGAGGAAATAGTCTCCACCTTTCCCCAGTACGTTAACTACACTGCTAACCACTCTGAAGGAACGATACGTGGAGACAAGCCAATGGCTCGAGGCTGCCATTATGTCACATTAAAGCAAATAGAATGTTCCAGATCCTCCAACGCAACCTGAAACGGAGTCAGATCCTGCAATTGTGTATGCACAACTCCACTCGCACGAGATCCCAACAGCAGTGGTTAATTTCAGAAATGATGAACAATCAAGCGGAACAAAAGCAATTCGCTCTTCAACCCAATAGAACGGAAAGGTCAATGCAGACGGGAGTACAACCCCCCAACATTTCGTCGATGCAGAGATTAACTTCCCCACAAGTTTACTCTTCAATAGCCTCAGTGACATCAACGAAGCTCAACAATCTGCTGAAAGTACCAACGATCCAACAAGGGCCATGCGAATTCACTTCAGGGCTGGGTCGACTTCTCTTTGCCAACAGTTACTCTATTTCAGTTGTTTATTTTCCTTTCCATAGTCAATGTAGAGTTTAGTTCTCAGAAACTTATGTGATCTACAATCATTTAATAAATAAATAAATAAATTACGCAAACACACTCTATTGATTACTGGAAAAATGTAACAATGGGCGTCCTAAGGCGGATACAGAAGACTACATGCTAAAGGCATTTGAATTTGCTGCAGCATAAAATAAAGACTCGCTTAAATAGTTCGATTGCGTAAGAAGATCCCAAGAGAGCAAAGGAACCCCAAGTAAACTTCACTCAACTCCTTCCCAAGATCAAGGACAAAGGTGCGAGAAGGGCCTAAGAGTACAGAGCAGTCGTCCGCTTCTCCAAACGCCCCCAGAAAGTGACCCGACAATAACAACACAGACCTAGCAATGAGTTGCATAATTCCTCAAACGGCTTCCAGCCTCCCGAAGGAGGTAGAAGAAGACATATGAGGAGCGCCGCGAGCGACGGAGCGGTCAAGTTTTCACAGTGCTGTCAAGCGATGACACTTTTCCCATGTGTGGTACTCGGGGTTACTGAAAGATGCCACCCCCGGAAGCATCACGCATCTTCCAGCACTTCAATCAACTATAAGCTAACAGCAGGAACCACATATATGCGGGCATCACAGCAAAGGGTAACACCGAAGCACAAGCGAATTAACGACAAACTCATCCCTTGGTAGTGACTGTACTTTTTTTTTGCAATATGAAAATAAATTATGAGATCTCAACGAAACGATGAGGTACTTGCCCGAAGTAGGTGACCACACATAACAACGATTCTCATCGCGACTCATCGGTGCAAATGTCAGAACATTCGAAGACTCCAATGATGGAGATCTCCCTTCAACCTTTAGAAAATTTAAAGCTTTATCTTCAAGTAAGAACATTACAGGAGATACGCTCTGTAAAAGATTGTGCCAACAACGATGGACCAACACCATTATATAGACATAATGGCTCACCAAACGGGCGTTTCAGCATCATTAACTGTCAACATTGAATACAGTATGGGAAACGAGAAGACAACAGTTCCCAAGGATATTGTGTAGGTCCACGTTCGTCCAATCAACATGGTTGTATCCAACCCCATTAATTGAGGGGGAGTAAGGGATACTCAACGGTCTTGCAATCCATACCATACACGTGCTTCCATGCGATCTTCACCGTACAAGTAGCATATTGCATACAGAGAACCCTGGCCTTTACTATACGGGCCAATGGGCTCAGCCCACTATTCAAACAATATTCTACCACGTGCCTGACACGAACATGAGAAATCCTAGTCATTCCTGACACATGGATCACATCTGCATATCGCCAGATGATCCAAGGTACTCCTGTCTCTTCATAACTCATCCGCACAATGCACTCCGCTCGCGAACCTGGCCAAGCAAGCTTAGTCAGTTTTTGCTGACGACGACGACTTCTAGTTCACACCTAGTTCGCCCAATATGGATGTCGATAGTTTAGGAAGTGGGAGTTCAATCAGCGCTATCACTCCTGATGACAACTACTCGCCAGGGACTAATGCCTCCCTTGCGAACAACGGTCGCCGAGCCTGATCAGGTAAGCCTAGCTGGTAATGATTGGCAACGACAACTTCTGATCAAACCCCGAACTAGTAGTCCCCACTGCGCGGGTGTAGATGGTCTGGAAGGTAGGAACCTAGTAAGTCTCAAACTGATTATGACGGATCGCCACAGATCACTGTTTTTTATAGCCTATGGTCGCCGAAAAACCAACTCTGGACTTATATCCCCCACTGTGCGGATGTAGATGGTCTGAAAGGTGGGAGCCTAGTCAGTCTCAAACTAATTCTGACGGCTCGTCATGGAACCATTGTTCTTCTACAGAACTTGGTCACCAAATATTGCCAAATTTGTATCTCGATGCGCACGGGTGTAGATGATTTGGATGTTGGGAGCCTAGTTAGTCCCGAACTGATTCTGACGGCTTGCCATGGGACCACTACTCTTCAGCCTGGTCATCAAACCCCTTCTTCTCAAACTTGTAGCCAGCCATGCACGAGGGTAGATGGTTTGAAAGGTGGGAAACTAGTCAGTCCCAACTGATGTCGACGCCTCGCCACGGGATCATCACAATTCCATAGACCATGATCGCCGAATTATCACTCCCTAAACCTGTAGTTCACCATGCTCAAACATAGATGGTATAGAAGGTGGGAGCCCTAAACGGCTTGCCACGCGACCTCCGCTCTCTTTTGAAACAGCGGCCCAAAGATAAATCACAGCTCAAGCAGTGCCTTCATGCTCACACGGGCTGACATTCTATTACCAACAAATGACACTCATGCCGACCCATAAATCGTCTCGCCAACGCGCGAACGAGTGCTACATGGAATGCCAGCCCGAGCTTATGAAACCTGACTCGAGACAAACGCTCTAATTACAATGCATGTGCTCGACTACTACAGTTCACTCATGCCAATAACCGCGACCGATAGTTAGATAGACAAAATGAGCCCCCAGCAGCTTACCTTAAGAATGGGCTACAACTTGGCAGCGCAACCCGCTCTTCAAACATTCGCCGAATGACCACTATTGGACGTGACTATGTAACAGTGACTCCGAGTCACTTGCAACACAAACAATCAAACTCTCAACAGCAGACAAACAACTCGGCTTTCTATTGATCCAACCAGTCTATGCCAAAGTAAAATGATGAGGCAAAACGAAAAACACACAATAGGAAAAGTGAGCACAAAACGGATACAAATATTCAAGATACACCTGTTTTCATAAATAGTTGAAACAAAAATGTATAAATGTAAAAAGTTCACTACTTATCAGGAGAATGTATAGAAATAGAATATCTAAGCTTAATGAATGAGGGAACAGGAGTTGTGTCCGTACGCGCTGCAGCCTGAGCATCAGGATCCGAACCGCCATCTTCGTTTGATGACGCAAAAGCCACTAAAAGTCTGCATACGACATCTTCTTATAGCGGTCTAGGTCTCATTCCAGATGTTCCTCCTTCATCGGCGCCAGAAGCTCCATTCTACCATGTATAACCCAGTGGAATTCGCACTTACCTTGTTCCTGGAGAAGCTCTTTCTCGCACGCCTTCACGTCAGCAAGTTCACACTTCAACAGCTTCAACTTGTCGGTCAACTCATTGATACTAGACTGCTCCGTAGTCAAACTGCTCTTTACAGCTCTAAGCTCATGTTTCTCCAATTCGAACTAGTCATTTGCCTTCCTCGTTTCCCGACCATTGAACTCCATATCAGACTACAATTGTTGTTTTTGAACAGCCCAATTGGCCTCCATCAACGCATTCTCCTTAGCAAGGGACCGCAGTTCAGAACGCGCCTCGGCCGCATCTTCTTGCGCAACCTCCAGATCACATCGAGTTAGATCCAACTTATGTTGAAATCTGTTTCTCACAGACCTCACCTCTGCTAAATCAAACTCAAGGGCGTTCAGACACACCCTCTAAGCCTCAGCAGCAACTGTTGACCATTCCAGTCTCCTTTCCTCAACCTGCTTCCTCAGCGGCTTAATCTCATAAAGCGCGTCAAAATACCGCGTCTGCATGTGTGAAAAGACACATTCCATGTGTACACCCTCTCACAAGCCACCTCGACTTTCGTCCTAGCAACGGCCACTTGGCTCAAGTGAGACATTCCAGCATAAGGTACTTTAAACCCTTATCCATACTCCTTTCTAGCGTATCCTCCTCAGGTTTTGGAGCGTAATCCATTGGCCAGCTATGACGCCTGCTTATATGCTTATTTGAAGCATAGTCCACATCAACCTCTTGGTGCCAAACCTGAGTGCTTATCTTTACTAAGTCCGGGGTAAACAGACTTATCCGCTCATCCGGATGAAGCTCTCCCGGATGAGGGATTACGCTAACACCACCCTTTATAGTCACCATTGTTCCCAGGTATTCCTCTGCAACCATTCCTTTATCACCAGCAACCAACCCCTTAGTGAGAGATGACTTGGCAGGATTCAGAGGAAGAGAAGGAAGTGAGTTGTCCAATGGACCCTTCAACACCTTGAGATGCGGGCTGGAGCGAAACGGGGAACAATCTGAATTATGAGAAACTTGGCTCGTGTCACCATTGCCACTATCAGACAACCTAGTGGGACAATTGGATTCCAAAACCTCAGGTGGATCCTCACAGGAACCTTCTATTGGAACGGTCTCGAGCGGATCGACACCAGTAGAAGTCGCTATTACAGCTAGCATCAATTGCTAGCTCAGAGCTTCCGCTTGTGTGGCACAAAGATTTGATATATCATCAACCCCTGCTAATCGCAGGTGGTCCTTCTCCCAGCTGGATACATCGACCTCTGCCCTGACTAATCGATTAGGCTCACGCTCTTCACTCACTGGAGCAGATCATTTTGAAGATGACCAAGTTCTAACGCGGGACTTCTTTAAACTCACAAAGGAGGAAACTGTCTCAGATGACTCTTCCATGTCACACAAGATAGGAGCCTTGGCTTTGGTGGCTTTTCTTTTCCTAAGAAGGGGCCCCACCTTCAGACTTAACTCGCGAAGATCGATAAAGAGTATGGGCCGCATGCCAGTTGTCCCACAACCTACAGCGAATAAAGTTGGTGACACATATGATGTCCACCACATTCTTCATTGGCAACTGGCGGAATATCTCCATAGTGTTTCGTTCCTTTGGGGTAAGAGGAGTAGTGGGAAACCATCATGCGAGGAAACATGAGCAACAATTAGCATACAACCAAACGCAACAAAATCGAAAGAAAAAAGATACTTACGAAGTGGCTTGAACTCTCATTCGAGCGGACGACCATTGAACTGGAAACACTTTGAATCCGCGCAGGAGCCAAGAAACAATACTTTTGCCAGGACTTGAACTCATCAGGCAAATTCTCAAAGCAAGTCGGCGATGTCATTTTATAGACAACTTGATTGTTCAACCGAGGAGAAGTTAGCAACTAGATCACTCGCAAAGTCACACGGACGCCAGCTTCTTTCGCCCTAATTAAAATGAAAAGAACGATCTTGTACCCATTAGGCGCCAAATGGGCCGGAGGAGTTTCAAGGAAGTCCAAGAAGTCCCAAATCACATCCAGAGTAAGAAATTAGAATCCAGTTTGGAGCATCCCGCGGTGCAAGCAGATGAACTTCGTCGGAGGCAACATTGGCGTCTGATCATCCTTTAGAGCATATCATAGCAAGTCCTCAGGGACCCAGAACTTCGTACGAATTTCAGCAAGGTCCGATTCAGAAAGCAACCTATCTTCGAAAAACTCAAGGCCCTTGGCCAAAGTTGCGTCATCAAAAAGGTTTTGTTGAGCCATGTAGAAGATGAACAATTTTTTCAATCAAAAGGTGAACAAAGCAATATCACTAAAAGTAGGAAAATAGAAGAGCTAGTCTCCGCACAAAAGATGACCTAAATTGGGATTGGGTTCCCGCCTTCTCCACTGAACCGACGCATATTCAATTAATGAAGCGTGCGGCTCAAGCAACGATTCAGACTCAATCATCATGAGAGGCGTATCTTTTTAAGAAATGACTAGCGAACCGATGTGATGGCCCACTAACTCGGGGAGAGTAGCTATGATACACTGAAACGGTCTCAACTCTGCTCCATACACGTGTCATGATGATCTCGAAGAAAGATAGGCCCTAGCGTCAGCTCAACACTGATCCGGCACATCCGGTTCTAAGCCCGCCCAATGTAGTCCACCAAATGGACCTGAAATTTACAGCTTGCAAGGACTACGTGTCTCACAACTATCCTCAATACCCGTAAGCCATGTTAAGGCAAGTATCTCAAGGATCAGCTTCGGACAGACAATTACATCGGCTCTTTGCTTACAACTTGGAAACATAATCCAAAATATGTATCACATATGTAGACTTCTACCTATAGACTACTCTCGGAAATGAAACTATTTCCCGCGTATCTAGGAACACAAAGCTAACAGATAAACCCCCCTCTACAGAACGACTCCTAATTAGATAAGAATATCCACGAAGACCTTTTTCCCTAAACTACGTCATTGATGACCTGGTCAAACCAAGACTCATGTACTATAATAAGACATGAGGTTCGTAAGCTAAGATACGCAACAAATTTTTTGTTTACAGCATTACACCTTCCTCAAATCCATGTCTGACTTTAGCATCGGAGTGTCATTAGCCACCACAACAGTGGTCTGTGGCTCACGTGCGTTCCTTGTGCAGGTCAGCAGGTCAAGGTCAAAGCAGGGAGCAAAAAATAACTGCATCAACCATGAAGAGTGATGATACACAAAAATGGTCACATCCCTTAGCCATACATAAGTCATGATAATCTCGAGGAATTATGAGCCCCAGCATCAGTCTAACATTGATCCGACCCAAGCGGCGCCCAGCCCGCCCAATTCAGTCCGCCAAATGGACTCGAACTCTTACAGCATGCTAAGCCCACACGTCTCACAACTATCCTCAATACGCGTAATTTCTACTAAGGTGAGTATCTTGAGGATCGGCTTTGGACAGGCAATTACAACATTTTTATGTTTTCAACTAAGAAGCAAATACCATAGTACATTCCACGCAAGAAAACTTCCTTCTACGAATTGCTCTTGGATTGGGAACTATCTCCCACGTATCTAGGATCAAAAGGCTAATAGGAAACTTCCCTCCTACAACACGATTCCTAATTAGATAAGAATCTTCTCGAAGATCTCCTTCTTAAACTACGCATTCGATGGCTTGGTAGAACTAGAATTCTTGCACTATAAATAAGACATGAGGTTGGTAAGCTAAGGTATGTCTATCTGACTTAGCATCGGAGTATCATCGTCCACCACAACGGTGGTCCGTTGCTCACGTGTGTTACATGTGCAGGTAAGCAAGTCAGCAAGACTAGGTCAAAGCAATGAGCAGAAAATGACTGCATTAGTTTGGCGTCGTCTGTAGGGACGACAAAGTTTCTAACTTTTCACTAGAACCGTCACCTTTTAAAACCCAGAGAGATGGTGACCACTAGATCACGCAACAACGGAGAACAAAGGGACATGTCAAAAGCTTGGGTTGGCGCTGTACTGCCACTTTCGGCAGTTTCGGTCATGCGCAGACAATAAACTCATGCCCATGTACCGACGACAGCATCGACGGACCCCATAATAGAGATATTGTCATCTCAAATACCGCAGATCACCAAGGCGGTGGCAGCTCTCAAGTGATAAAATCCACCATCTGCTAATGAAAATCAGGAGCAGCACAGGCCTCCATCTCTAGAGGATGGTAAAAAGCAAACACAGGAAAGCCAAGCCCCCGCTAGTTCTCATTGGAATAGAGAAGGTTGCGCTGCTAACGCTGAGCTCGCCGCTAGGGTAGAGAGGCTCGACTTTCAGAACCCTCTCCGCAGAGGGACACACGATTCAGATGTGTTGTACCCTCTCTATGTCCCACCATTTGTAGACTGAATCATGAATGAAGCCCTTCTGAGGAAGTTCACTCCTCGAAGCTCAATTTCTATGACAGAACCAGCACGTAATGGCTCTCAAAGAATGATCCGAGTCTGTGATGTGCAAGACTTTTCCCACTAGCCTGAAGAAATCAGCACTAATGTGGTTCCACAGCCTTCCACCGAGGTCGATCGACTCCTTCAAGACGCTGGCAAAGGAGTTCCTAACATGTTTCATTTGGAGCCAACATTTTTTAAAAGGCCCACACTGCATACTCTCTCTAAAACAGAAATCCAAGGAGACACTCAGAGAGTATGTCACGTGCTTCAATAACGAGCTAACTCTCATCGACGAATGCGACGACGACACAGCCATAACAACCTTCACTGCGGGCCTCAAATAGGGAAAGCTCTACGAAGACCTCACCTTGGAGCCCCCTCTAGACATGACGGATCTCCTCAAGAGCGCCCAGAAACACATTACCATGGAGGAATTGAGGACCATGAAGAGGGAAATCGAAGGCGAGAAAAATCCATCCTCTCCTAAGGACAGGAAGGGGGGAAAGATACGCGAGGATGAAGAAAGGAGTAAGAGAAAACGCAGTGACAACATGTCAGACCCTAGTCGGTCCAGGCCATAAAAAACCTCTAACTACATTGGATTCAGAGCCGTGACACCCCTCAATTCTAGCCTGTCGAGCATATTAAACTCCATGAAAAACTCGAAAGATCTGAAGTGACCCCCAAAGTAGCACAGAGACCCTTCCAAGCGTAACAATGGCAAATACTACACATACCACAAGGAAATTGGCCACGATACCAACGACTGCAAAAGTCTGAGGTATGAGGTTGAGTGCTGGATCTGCAGGGGCAAATTAAAAGAATTCCTAAACTCTGAGAAGCGACCAGAACGAGTCAGAGTTCAGGGGAATAAGTAAAAGAAATAGAGAAGGAGATTCCAGGGATAATCTATCCTTCATTGAGTCGGATCTAGTGAAGACAAGTCATAAAGGTCCCGCAAGCAGATTCTACTGGAAATGTCGACACAACCGTGGACGATGACAGACGCATTTGCCACTCAATAATTCAGAGCCCCATTCCCACCTTGACCTTTATTGATAAAGACCTCGAAGGAGTCCAAGCGTTACACAACGACACCCTAGTCATCTCAGTCTCCATTGCAAGGTGGGAGGTAAAGAGAGTTTTGGTGGACACATGAAGCTCACTCAATGTCCTATTCTACAGCGTGTTTCGCAGTATGGACCTCAAGGAAGAAAACCTAACGTCCTCGAATCACCCACTAATTGGATTTAGCAGTGAGAAATGTTTCCCCATCGAAAATATAAGGTTAGCAACAGTAGCAGGAGAGTCGCAGCTAAGAAATGTCTTGTTTTTTAACTTCATGGTAGTAGACGCGCCATCAACCTACAACCTTATCTTGGGAAAACCATGGCTCCACCAGATAAAAGGAATAGTCTCCACCCTTCACCAGTTCGTTAAGTATACTGCTAACCACTCCGAAGGGACAATACGTGGAGACCAACCTATGACACGAGGCTGCCATTACGCTATCAAGCATTGAATACCGTATGGGAAATGAAGAGATGGTGGTTCCCAAGGAAACTGCACAAACCACGTTTGTTTAGTTAATGGCGTTGCACACAACCCCATCAATTGAGGGGGAGTAACCGATACTCAACAGTCTCGCAACTTACGCAGTACACGTGTTACCGTGCGATCTATGACGTACTCATAGCGCAACCATACAGAAAACCCTAACTCTTTCTCTGAGGGCCCAAAGGCTCGGCCCACCATTCAAACAATATTCTACTACATGCTTGGCACGAGCACAAATCCAAATCAGCTTTGACGTACGAATCGTTGTTTGATTTAAGGTAATGTTGTCTACATAGTGCATGACACTAGAGAACATGGGTTCGCACGCCATCAAACGAGCGGAACCTCTCTCCAACCAGGCAAGCTTAGTCAACCAAAGCTGATGATGACGACTTCTGGTACATTCAGACACCTAGTTCGCCTAACGGGGATTCTGATGGTTTAGGAAGTGGGAGTCTAATCAGCGCTATCACGCTTGGTAACGACGACTCACTAGGGATCGTTACTCCCTTCATGGTCAATGATCGCCGAACCCGATCAGGTAAGCGTAGCCGGTGACGACTGGCAATGAATGCTTCTGATCAAAGCCCGGACTTGTAGCCCCCACTACGCGGGTGTAGATGGTTTAGAATGTGGGAACCTAGTAAGTCCCGAACGTTTTTGCCAAAACTTAAAGTCGTTTGCCAAATTCGTGAAGCAAGTTGGTGACGTCATCTTACAGACAACATTACCCATCAATCGAGGAGAAGTTAGCAACTGGATTACCTGAGGAGTCACGCGGGCACCGACCTCCTCTGCCCTGATCAGAATGAGGAGAATAATCCTATATCTATGAGCCCCAATTGGGCCGGAGGAATCCCAAAGAGATCCAAGAATTCTCAAATCACGTCCAGAATGGGAAAACGCACTCCAGTTTGAAGCATCCCACGATGCAAGTAGATGAACCCCGTCGGTGGCAACATTGGCGTTTGATCACCCTTTAGAAAATACAACGGCAGGTCCTCAGCGACCCTTAATTTTGTACAGATTTTAGCGAGGTCGGGCTCAGAAAGCAACATGTCTTTGAAAAACTCCAGGCCCTTGGTCAAGGTTGCATCATCAAGAAGGTCTTGTTGAGCCATGAAAAAGACGAACAATCTTTTCCAAATCAAAAGATGAATAGAGCAATATCTTCAAAAGCAAAGAAAATAAAAGAGTCAGACTCCACACTACGAATGACCTAAATAGGATTAGGTTTCCGCCTTTTTTTCGTTGAACTCACGCACGTTCAATTAATGTTGTGTGCGGTTCAAGCAACGATTCAGACTCAATCATCATGAGTTGCGTATCTTTTCAAGAGATGACTTAGCAAACTGATGTGACGACCCACTAACTTCGAGGGGGGTAGCTGATGATACACAAAAATATTCACATCCCTGAGCCATACATGTGTCATGATGTTCTCGAGGAATTACGGGCCTCAGCGTCAGTCTAACATTGATCTGATCCAAGCGTTACCAAGCCCGCCCAATTCAGTCCGCCAGGCGGATCCAAACTCTTACAGCATGCTAGGCCCACACCTCTCACAGCTATCCTCAATACTCATAAGTACCACTAAGGCAAGTATCTCGAGGATCAATTTCGGACAGGCAATTACAGCAGCTCTATGTTTCCAACTAGGAAGCAAATACCAGAACACATTTCACGCAGGGAAACTTCCTTTTATGGATTGCTCTTGGATTGGAAACTATCTTCTGCGTATCTATGAGCAAGGCTAACAGGGAACTTCCCACTTACAGCATGACTCCTAATAAGATAAGGATCTCCATGAAGATCTCATTCCTAAACTACGCCTTCGATGGCCTGGTAGAACCAGGACCCCTGCACTATAAATAAGACATGAGGTTGGAAAGCTAAGGTACGCTACAAATTTCTTGTTTACCGCATTACACCTTTCTCGGATCCATGCCTGACTTTAGCATCGGAGTGTCATCGGTCACCACAACGGTAGTCTGTAGCTCACGTGTGTTACTTGTGCATGTAAGCAGATCAGCGGGACTAGGTCAAAGCAGGGAGCGGAAAATGACTACATGAAAGAGCATGATGCTATAAGTGATATTATTCATGGTGATCCAATTTATTGTAACGTTTTTTTTTTTGTATTTGTATTTCAAATTTTTTTACTAAATTTAGTTTTGAGTTAAAATTATTTAGTGAACTGTTACAACTCCAAAGTGTTACTATTTTGAGAGTTGTTACAAAAATGTGAATTTGATATAGTGACGTGTAACAATGAGATGACAAAATGCTAGAGGAATAGAGTTTGGACCTCTTCATCAAGGATTGATAATTGGATGGCAACATTCTCACAAGACAAATGGGATCTAAGGAATATGCTCACATAATAACATTGTTTTGTGATCAGAGTAAACAAAGAATGTGCGTGGAGAATAGAGTATTATAATTGCATTGTTTTGAGACTGAAATTTTGTTAGTTTAAGAGGAGGCCATTCCAGAGTCCCGAGTGAGCACCCTATATAACATAAAGAAAAGGGAGGTCCATGCTTCCATGGGTGGCTTCTTTGAAAACATAAGATAGATTCAATTACGCAACCATTCTCTTAAACATTTAGTTTTTGTTGGATTATTGCCATTGGTTTGAATAGTTTCACGCCAAGTATAGAGTTGTTAAAATAGAACAGCTCATTATGTACTAGCGGTGAAGTACCACAGCATTAAATAGAAACAAAATAGTATATGGAGGAAAGAAAAAGTTGTGAGGTTATAGATAACATTCCATTCCCCGTTTATGTGGGAATCAAATTCCTCAGTTTTGTAGCACATCTTAAGGGATCCTACTCTTGCAAAAGCCTCCAAAACAGGTTACATTCCAGGGAATTGAATTCTACAAGTAAAGAACCAATGATGAAGATAATGACTACGGGAATAGAGTTTCATCCAGGGTTGATCAGAAATGGGAAAGAGTATGCTCATATGGCTCACATATTGTTTTGTAACCCAGTAATGGAATTCTGTAATGATGATGGAGATAGAGTCCTTATCGGTAAGTCTGACAGCACGTACAAACAGGAATCATCCTCTCATCTACAAAACCATCAATGACTGGGGAGTGGAAGATGATATATGAAGGGTTGGAGTTCGGAATTTGATTACATCAATGAGGATGAAGAATATCTCTATAGGATAATAATGGATCCAAAGCCGAGGACCAAAGATAGCCTCTACAAGCCTAAGTACCAGCTGCTAATTTCCGCCTGCACAGAAAGATAATAACTTCTGCAAGCCTAAATACCAGCTGCTATTTACTGCCTGACAGATTATGAATTACACCATAGCATTAATTTTCGCATTGTGAGTATGCCCAGAATGTGGTTAAGCCACTAGTTCATTTCCGCGTTCTAATAATTAATTGTTTACAAACTTGTTCAGTACAAAATTCAAACTCCTATGAAAGACCTCATGCATGTATACTACTACTCCAGATATCAACTACAAAGATGAACATTATGAATTAAAAAGTTTAACTGATAATACAGTACATTAAAAACAATAGAGTTGGGGGATGCATTCAAACATGCATCAGTCACAACTTCACATTAACAATTCTATAGGTGCACGGCTGCCGCGCCAGGTTCTAGTTGAATTACTGAGGCATAATTGGAAAGGGAGAGTGGGTTTCAAATAATTATTTTTTTCTTTTTTACGCACCTAATCTTATAAAGATTTCATCCGTGATTCATCCAAGATTAGTTCAATCTGAGCTATCTTTGTAATCAGATATTAAATATCGAAGAAAAGATGAAAAAGGCAATAATAACAAAATCATATACATCATATCATACATGTTCAATGTATGATTTCAGAGCTATTTCCTACAGTAGGATTCTCTATCAGAATGTGAGTGATGATGCAAAGTAGTAGCAGCTCTAGAAAGCATAAAAACAACGGAGTGAAGTGCACTGGCTGCTATCTTGTACTTTATGTGCCCTCTTTTCGGCAGTGGTCTCTTCCTGCTACTAAAATCTCCATCACCTCCACCAAATTTAGCTGCTTGAACATCACCGACCTTTCTGCTCATCTTCTGTGAATGGTATTACTGATGGATTACTTCAGTTCCTTTCTTGATTGTCTTTAAAGGCTTTCGATATGAAAATTTGCTTTGCCATGGGGCTTATTTATATAGCACACGAGTGGCAAAGGTTGATCTAGAAGAAGCAACTTGGAACATTTGTTTTGAGATGGAAAGTGGGGACGTTGGGAGACAATGCCAGCTATGGTGTTTGGCTGTACAGGGATTCCTCCCAATATTGATATGAGATACAGATCTGAACTCCTAGCCTGATTTGGTTGATTCCTTGATTGCATACATGATCCATTTACTCTTCTTTTTACATTATTAAAACCAACTTGCCTCTGATCTGTCCTTTTGTCAATTTGAAATGAAAAAGAACTAAGTGCATAACATGCATCGGACTCAACTTCACATTAACAAGTTTATAGGGGCATAGCGGTGTTAGGTTCTAGCTGAAAAAAGGCCACAGCGGTACAGTGCAACAGCATCTTATTAGTCTTCAGTAAATGTGTGATCGATGTACAATAGCGCTGTGTCCAAAATTAAGTGGATATGTTTGGATCAAAAGTATCATATTTTAAACCAATCTGGAACCAGAGGATGGTTTCATGTTGATGGTAAAGGAAAGATGGTTTATATGGTAGGTAAAGGAAGTGTGCACGGGAGAAGAGAGTATTTTAATGGCATTATTTTGACTCTGGACATTTTGTTGATAATTGTAATCCGTAGTAGTAGCAGCTCTAGAAAGCACAAAAACAATGGAGTGAAGTGCGCTGGCTGCCATCTTGTGCTTTATGTGCCCTCTTCCTGCTATCAAAATCTCCATCACCTCCACCTAATTTAGCTGCTCGAACATCACTGATCTTTCTGCTCATCTTCTCTGGTTAGGATTACTGATAGTTCCTTTGATCGTCTTAAAAGGATTTGGATACCAAAATTTGCTTTGCTATGCTAAATTGCTAAAAACTTAAGCTGATAGAGATGACATATCTAGCATATATCAAAGTTATCGAGGTCGGTGTCATATGGAATTAATCAATACCTCAGCAATGGAGTGGGACTTATAGTCTCAATATTCCCCTTCAGCACAATGGCTAGAAAATACCTCTATAATTGTGTTGAACGAGAATCAAATCTCCGACATTTTCAAACCAATGCTCTGATAGCATGTTAAATTTCCAACTTCTCTAAAAATTTAAGTTGGTAGAGAAGACATATCTAGCATATATCAAGGTCGGGGTCATATGGAATAGATGGAGTGGACTTCTAGTCTCAATATGCTCTAGGATTTATTTATATAACACAAAATAATCACAAAGGTTGACCTAGAAAAATGAACTTGGAACATTTGTTTTGAGGTAGAAGGTGGAGAGGTCGGAAGGCATTATATTTGTAAAGGTTCTCATGTGCTCTTACAAGATGAAATACTCTTTCAATTTACTTTGATCATTCAAACAATTTAGAACATCATAAATGATTGCTTTTTTAGAAAAGCCAAGCACAACCTTCAATTGTTTGTCAAGGCTTTCCCCAAACTATGGTCTTGGTGGCAAAAACAATGGTTTCTTACTCCACAAGAACATAGGCTCCGATCAGACCCAAAATCATAAAATTGGCTTGGAATCATACAATTCCCTTCATCTCATTTTGGAGACTGCTGCAACTGATTCCCAAATAAGAAAAAATAGTCACTATAACAGCATAGCCTATAACAACAAACAAACTGAAGATTAGGGTTTACAGGATGTTGATAGGCAAGACGGAACATATGCTCCCCGATGTCCTAGGAGGATTGATTCTCAGTCCTTTTGCAATTTTAGTGACTTGAGTGACCTAAGGGATTTAATCCCTTATTTGAACCTTCCTGATGCGAGCGGGGAATATATTGATACGAGATCGAATTCTTTTGAAAATTTGAATTCTAGAGTTGTCCTGATCCAAGCACAATTATTCAATGTCCAGTAACATAGGCTAAATTGTGGAGATGGAGACAATATTTTTCCTTCGGTGGACTCTAGAGTTATGGTGCTAGCTTTTATGATGCGTCTAAACATGAAGTTGTGACCATTTTTGCGATTGATGTTCATGGTTGGATTCTGGAACAAGTGGCTTTCAAAATTGTTGAAAAAGTCATTAACAATACCATGGCGGAATGCTATGCGACTGAGGCAACTCTCCTTCTTGTTCAAGCACGAAGTTGGCAGAATGGTTTACTCATGGTGACTCTAGCACACTGAATGCAATCCTCCAAAACCACAGCCAATGAGGCAACACAACCTATTCAGAGTAGGTTTGACGACCTTTGATCAACAACATCAAAAGAATGTTACTTATTAATCAAAACTGGTACTGTTATTATATTAGTAGAAACCTCAATATAGGAGCTCGTGATTTGGCAAATCTTGTCGGATCAGACTTTTGTAATATTATGTTTTAATTATTGTCATAATGGTTTTAACAAAAAAAATGTAAAGGCTTCTTTAATATTAATTTAAGACACAAATTTGAACTATTATTTTTTTTTAAAAGCGAGTCTGGGTTTTGAGGATCCACAAACCTTATGTTAATAATAATAATAAAGGATAATTAAGATTACAATCGCTCAAATATTCACACGTTAGATCATCAACAACAACATAAATTTTTGTTTCAAAATCCCAGCAAAGAACCTAATTAATTCTAATTCAACGGTCTCCAGGTTGGAGAGTAATCTTGCAAAATGGTCTACTATAGAAGTAGTTGCTTGATTCCGCACATGATCCATTACTCTTCCTTTTCGACAAGTTGCCTCTAAGTTGACCCTTAATCAAATCCGAAATGGAGGGAAATATCTGCTCATGCTTCAGTTCCAACTTTATATTGATAACTCTATTGCTGAACAGCCACCTTGGGTGCTAGCTAAAAAGGCCTGGGTGTATAGTGCCCATCTTACAAGTCATCAGTCTTCACCAAGTGCCTGGACCACTGATATGGAAATAATCCTGGACTTCATCCACTCAACAATCCCAACAAGTTCAAACCAATGATCGACTAACCTTTTTGCTTGGGGCCGCGCTGCACATGATCAACATAAAATGACTCTTATCCACAAGTAAAGTGGATTTGTTTTGTATCTCATTTAAAAAAAAAAAAAATCTGGAATCGGAGGATGGTTTCTGGTATCATGTTGTTGGTAAGGGAAAGATGGTTTTGGGTAGGTAAAGAAAAAGTTCATGGGAGTATTATAATGGCATTATTTTGACTCTGCAAATTGGTTAGCTTAAGAGGATAGCATTCTAGCTAAGGTCATGAGTGAGCACAGCCGTGGACTAAAATAAAGGAAATCGAGGTCCCTGTTTGCATGGGTGGCTCCTTTGAAAACATAAGATGTTTTAGTCTCAATGGTGAATCCTCAAGAGTGAGCACAAGGAAATCAGTCTATACAACAAGGAGGACCTTTGACTGAGGTAGGTGATCAGGAGAGGCCTTTCAATAAAGCAGCCATTCTCTTGCACATTACTTGATTTTTCAGGTAGTTTTTGCTGGACTATTGGCATTGGATTGAAAGTTTATGTTTTGTAGAGTGTTCGCATGATTAGAATTAAAGTTATATGTGAATTAAAGCAATATATCTTATCTCGATGAAAAGTGGAAGCAAGGAAAGGAAGTGGATAGAAAGAAATAGGATTTGTTGTAGTAATCTTCCAACCCCTGTTTACATAAGAATCACATCCTTCCTCCCCTTATATTTACACAAATCTCAATTTAACCACACTGCCACTCTTGCGAAAGCCAGTGAAATTCTTATATTTACACAAATCTCAATTTAACCACAATGCCACTGTTGCGAAAGCCTGGATTCTGTGGAAACAAACATGTCCAACGATGAGATGACAATTTGCTAGAGGAATAGAGTTTGGACCTCTTCATCCAGAGTTGATAATTTGGATGGCCATTGGCCACATTCTCACAAGAGAAATGGGATCAAAGGAATATGCTGACATTGTTTTGTGATCAGAGTAATGGAATTCTGGAGTAACCGTGGGGACAAGGATCCTTATCATCAAGGCTGACAGCAGAAATAAACGGGATTCGTCCCCTCATCTAGAAACCCACATTAGTGATAACTTTCCTCCGTCCTCACCATCTTCCCCGAGGATTGATACAAAACGTTGCTATTAGAAATCTGACCCAATCCACAATGACGAAGGGGACCTTTAGAGGATAACACTGGATTCGAAAACCCTCGAATGGGATGGGCAGAAGATAACCTCTACAAGCACAAGTCACAGCTGGTACTTATCTTTTCGAAAGATAAATTATAAATTATTTTCATCTAAAATTGAGCACACTAATTTTCCATTGTGATCATGCTACATATTCTGGTTAAACCACCCATTCCCCTAATTAATTATCAACAAACTTGTTCAGTACAAAATTCAAACTCCTAAATACAGAATACAAAGTCTACTAGAATATTAACAGAGAAAGATAAAAACATTTTGAATTAGAAAGGTAAATGATAATATTCGAGTACATTCAAACCTTGTAATAACAATAGAGTTTGGGAATACACCACACAGATGGGAATTTTAAAAAGTAACAGGACGAGAAACTCCAGGAGGAAACTGCAGCAACAAATAACACGGAGAATGCAACAACACGTAACACAGACAATGCAAGACAACTTCCCTCGCAAACATGGGTATGTGATAGCAACAATAATCATATATACACAACATTATTGATAACTATTATCAAACCTCCTTACAGAGATTAGATCTGTCAATAAAACTGTCCATCTCACCCTCTTAGAATTCTGTTGAAGATGATCGAGTCTGCATGTGCTTCTTCTGCTATCCGAAGTGAAGAAACAGCTTGAGCTGCCATAAGACCTGCTGAGATTCCTGTAGTACCACAAACCGCCTCATCAAAATATGATGCACATTGGTCTTTTCCCAAACTATCGGGCGACAATGACCAATTTCCAATTGCATGCTCGTTCAACTTGCGTCCCAATCCATAAGCATCAGATATCCATCCCATTCCTTCAAAGGAGTAATTCGTAAAGCCCTGATCAGCGTAATCCACATCTCGTCCTCCCATGAGAAGACCCACATTACCAGTTCGGCTCCAAGGGTTAAACCCATTTGTTCTTTCCAGCATTACCTTGCACGAATCATCGGAATCTTCCCCAAGGACATGCATAGCTACTGCCTCTGCTATTGCAGCACCCTCTTCGTCAAGCCGCTGCTGTTCCTCTTTTTTCTTCTGCTTCTTCTTCTCTAGCTCAGAACGGATGGCAGCAGAAGTAGCAAGTGCTTTTTCCAGGCGTCTCTTTTTCTTCTCAGCTTGTTTGATACGATCCAGCTCGTCCTTTGCCTGTTTTTTCTTCCCTTTTCTAACAACTGGTGGTGCTTGAACACACCCCACACTATCCATGACAACTACTCACTATTCTAACCAATCAAATCTCTTTGCTCAACTTCTTCAAGAAACTTCCTTAAAGCATGTATATTTTCTCTATCACTATCTTTCTTCGTATTAAAAACTATTTTTTTCTTAAGTATCTAAAACTGAAAATGCTGAGGAAGCTAAAATAACTTTTAACAGCCCACACCTACACCCACTCAGGTCTGAACGAGTATCTCATTTTACGAACGATGCAATCCCAAACGGAAACAACAGGTGAAAGCATAAGAGAAAAGTGGTAAGCGCTGACAGGGGCATCCTTTGGCGATCTCCCTAATTTTCCACAGCACTTGCATTTATCCATCTTAATATTAAAAAGAGCCAGTAATTTCACTAAAGTGAAGTTCACACGCCTAAAAGTATTTCCACATGTCTGCAACAGCTGCAAGATGAGAAGAATTTAACATCAATAATCAATAACAGATACGAGAAAGATAATTAAGAAAACCATAACCATAAAACTAACACAGATCTAAACCACGTAGAAAAACAACTCCCCAGTTGGTACCCAACAGTTGGTCTCTAACTAGTACAACACAAACAACAAGAAGAAAAATAACTCCCTGTACCATTCCCTAGGTGAACATATGGGACAACTTATCTCAACCAGTTGATCAGGCGTGTCCAAAAGTTCAAACGTAAGAACTTCTGAACCAGATGTGAGTCTAACTCCACCACCTGATTTTAAAACCTACAAGTGAAATTTCATCCCTAGAATGTACAAATTCTTCAAGGGCTCTATACTCATTACTTCATTCCAAGGTAGGCGCAAACACCAATCATTAAAACTCAATTCCAAATTGCACCTAAATCGTTAATTCAAGACCCTTAATAAGAGTGAATCTCTTAAACCTTTGAAACCCTAACTCCTTTCACAAAACCAAGTCCACCCATGTCATTATTTCACAACTTTTATTCATCCAATAGATCAATTAAAAACACAAATAAGTGGGGGGAAATAAGTGAATGTCAAATCTAGTTTTTTGAATCTCTAATAAACCCCTAAATCCTTAGAAACCCTTATCTATACTACAGATCCCTAATTAATCTCTAAATCCTAAATCCTCTGAAACACTATTTTCTCCGTTCCCAATTCATTAATCCATCCTGACACTGCACCTATTCCTCCAAAGGGGTAAAACAAGTGAGTTCAATCCACCACACTTCAAAGTTACAAATTTAACTAATCCAAAAATATTTGATTTTGAAGCTCTATTATCCGCTAAACCTTATCTCTATTACAGATCCCTAATATGTCTTAATCCCCAAATCCTCTAAAACCCTACATCTTGTCACTCCCCCTACCCCTCCAATACAATCAATTCATTCAAGGGGGCAAAACAAATCAATTTTGATCCATCTTCTCCAAATTCCTCTAATTCATCAAAATCCCAAATTCCTTCCTTGATATACGTAGTCCCAGAAACCTAATCAATCCCTAAATCCTCATAAACCCTAATTTCTACCGTAGATCCCTAATTCCCCACTTCACCAAATCCCCCCAATTGCCCAAATATAGAATCTAAACAAAAATTGCATCTCACCCCACTTTTCTACAAATCTAGAAACTTCAGATTCGAATCAACTTTACTTCAATTACAATCAACAATCTACTTACCAAATAAACAAAGATTGAAAAAAAAAAAAAAAACCAATCAAATCAAAGGGGGATTCATAATTGAACTCACTGAATGATCAAAATGGGGGGTAGAACAGAGAACACCGTGCCTCCTCCGTCTTCATATCGAATCAAATCGAAGAGAGGAAGGACGAAGAACCAAAATTGGGGAAAATAAAGTCAGGGTTTTTATTAAAACAGAGAGATCTTGATTTGGATCTGAAACAGAGGAAGAGAGAGAAAGATTGGAAGTAAAGGATAAAGAAGCTATAAGAAGAAACCGCCACATGAGATGTGCGTGACTAACCGATGACGGAGAAAAGTAGGCACTTCGAGAGGGGTAGTTTTGGGATTGTGTAAATTTTGCTGAAGTGACACGTGGAGGGTAGCGAGAGACTTGGGCCGTAGATCTCGAGTGTTTTTTCCTCCTTTGTTTTGTGTTGTGACGTTTTGTGTCTGTGACTTGTGGAAAAGATAAAGCATTCGATGGAAGACTGTCAAGTCAAATGTTATTGACCCAGTAAACCTCTTGCGGGCTAAACTAGGGATGGTAGTGGGGCGAATTTTTACGGATATTCGCCTCACCCAATCTATTTGGGGCGATTTTGGATATGGTTGAATGGGTTTTCGAGTGATTTCGGGTATCCAAAAAATATTTGTTCACTATTCGGGGCGGATACGGATTTGGCCATATTTGCCCCGCGTTTATCCGTTTATTAGGTAACATTACAACAATACCCTTCCCCTATATAAAGGGATTAAACCCTTGATCCCTCCCTCTCCCTCGTTACAACAATACCCTCTCCACTCCCTCGTTACAACTTAAACAATACCCATTCCTCTCCCTCATTCCCTCCCTCACAGAGAACACCTTCGTTCCCTCCCTCACAGAGAACACGAGCCGAGGAGGCGAGGATCGATTTGAATGAAGGCGTCTCCCTCATTCCCTCGTCGTCCGCCTCTTCTCTCCTCTCTCACTGTCACTTTTTCTCTCTCACAGGCTCACAGCGAAGGCGGTCAAGGCAGAGGTCGTTCGTCTCTTCTTCTCTCTCACAGCGAAGGGTCGAAGGCGAAGCTCGTCCACCTCTTCTTCTCTGATCTCTCTCACAGCTCGTCATCACTCGTCGCCCCTTCTCCTTCTCTCATTCTCCTAGTCCTTCTCTGATCTTGGCAATAAGATCTACGATCTGATCTTAGATCCAGATCTAGATCTGAGATCTGATCTAATCTAAGATCACATCTGATCTCTGATCTGATCTGAGATCTGATCTGATCTATCTGATCCGATCTCATCAGATCTCATAAGATAAGATCTGATCTCTGATCTGAACTCAGAAAGATATCTCAGATATCATATCGTTTTTTTTTTTTTTTGTAATATATTAGAGATCGATTTTTTTTTTGTAAGAAATCGTTGTAATTTGTAATTTTGTTGAGAAATTTGGTATATTTGTAATTTTGTTGAGAAATTTGGTATATTTGTAATTTGTACTTTTTTGTATGGTTTTTTGTTCAATATTTGTAATTTGTTGAGAATATGGTAGTTGAGAAATGATTTGTTCGATAGGTTTTTTTTTCGATATTTGAGAATGAAATTATGATAAATATGTTTTTTTTTCCTTCGGGTATTTGGGGCGGGGCGGATATCCGCCAATCCGTCCGGTTCGGCGATGGTTTTTACAAATTATGGTAAACGAATTTTCGGGGCGGATTTGAATACCCGTGATCTCCAGCGGGGTGGGGATCTGAGATCTGATCTAATCTAAGATCACATCTGATCTCTAATCTGATCTGAGATCTGATCTGATCTATCTGATCCGATCTCATCAGATCTCATAAGATAAGATCTGATCTCTGATCTGAACTCAGAAAGATATCTCAGATATCATATCGTTTTTTTTTTTTTGTAATATATTAGAGATCGATTTTTTTTTGTAAGAAATCGTTGTAATTTGTAATTTTGTTGAGAAATTTGGTATATTTGTAATTTTGTTGAGAAATTTGGTATATTTGTAATTTGTACTTTTTGTATGGTTTTTTGTTCAATATTTGTAATTTGTTGAGAATATGGTAGTTGAGAAATGATTTGTTCGATAGGTTTTTTTTTCGATATTTGAGAATGAAATTATGATAAATATGTTTTTTTTTCCTTCGGGTATTTGGGGCGGGGCGGATATCCGCCAATCCGTCCGGTTCGGCGATGGTTTTTACAAATTATGGTAAACGAATTTTCGGGGCGGATTTGAATACCCGTGATCTCCAGCGGGGTGGGGATGGATTTGTCCAAATCCGCCCCGTTGCCATCCCTAGGCTAAACAGTGGGGTGTTTAACTGCAAGATTGACACGGAGTTATTGTATGACGATTCATTTTGCCCGAGTTATATATTATCATATTGAAGCTAGTGAATCAGTTTTTGCAATTAAAATGATGTGGCATTATTGGATAAATTTTTTACAACTTTGAAATACACATAAATACTTAGGAGATTTCAGAATCAAGCTACGTTGTGATCATTAATTAAAAAAAAAAAATTTAATTCAATCTTGTTAAGACTTCAAACCCAATCTCAACCCACAAATGTCATGGATCATTTTATGTCAACACTATATATATATATAATTTTATTTTAAGCTATTTTTTTAATCCCTTCCATTTTAGATGTCGTCGGCTGAGTACGACATGTGAGCTAGTGATACCATCCTTTGCTGCTCAATCACTTAACCATCGCACCTTTAACGTCAACACAAATATTAGTCATGTCAAATTATCATGTGGAATTACTGATCGGACCCATAGCAAACAGAGAGATGCACTACTTAAATAACTTAACAAGAAGCTGACCAGACTCTTTTGGAAGAAGATTTTGTTTCACCTTGAGAAAAAATTGTACCTTAAGGGGGGTGTATTGTATCTGGATTTTGTGGGCAATTTAACAAATTTCATGGATTCTGAAAATCCAAGTGTATTCAATTTGGATTTTAAAAAGTCCACAAAAGTCTAGGGGTATTCAATCAGGATTTTAAAAATTCTTCCTGAAATACATAAAGTCTAGGGGTATTCAATATGGATTTCAGAAAGTCCACAAAAGTTTTAGGGTATTCAAAATATCATTCATATTTATGAATTTGGAAAATCATGAATTCTCATGAACTTTGTAGTGTTAGGTATAAATAACAAAGTTCAATAATTTGCCAACCTCCATATCAAAGATTTCAACGTGAAAAAAAATCTCCCAAAGTTCTTCCTTGTGCCAGCCGCAAAGAGGTTGGTTCCCATCTTCTTGTTTTTTCGATTTGTTTTCTATCTTTGCATAAACACAAGAGAGAGAGAGATGACTGACCTGCCTTTACGTTTATACAAAATACACAACACTCCACCAAAAGCTCTCTCTTTTATCACATCTTCTTCTTCTCTGTAAATGAACGATTTTCATGGCTTTCTTTCCAGAGTTCCTGACCATTTACCACTTTGTGAGATACTGAATGAGTTCCAGGAGGGCCATAGCCATATGGCCATCATAGTTAAGGGCATGAAGGACATGAAAAGAACACCTGAAATTACAAAAGGCAATACTGGCATGCTGGGTAAAAGGATGAAGCCAATTAGGTTGCACCCTCAATCAGAGCAAGAAGGTATGCTAGCAGTAGCCTTTTAGATTGCTTAGTGAACATCAAGTTATTCGACTACTTTTCAAGGTGTTGTCCGTTGTTTTGTAGAAAGAGATTCTAGCTTGGTTTTGGAAGTTGTTGTTGATGCATCTGTTCATTCTGGTGGAACACTTGATTCTAATTTAAGGAATGATGTAGAAAAACAATCAAATGTTCATCATCAATTATTGAAAGAATGGGATCGAAGAAGTGAGAATGTTATTGATGCAGATTTGGAGTCTCTTCCTACCTATACAGCAGAAGAGGAAGTTATTGGTATCATTACAATGGAAGATGTTATAGAGGAACTACTACAGGTTAAGACACATTGCAAGTTTTCTTAGTATTCTGTTAATTATGTCAAAAACGAATACATTCCGTTTTCACTTCTTGTTTATCTAAATATGGATTAACCAAAGACGTCGTTCATTCTTGTCTTTGAAGGAAGAAATATATGATGAAACCGATCAGTATCTGGATGTCCATACCAGGTAATTAAAACAACCGTTTTATATGCAATTAACTACTGAATTTTGATGTTCTCCAACTTTCGACTTCATTGATTTCATTTTTAAAATTTTATTATTATTATTATTATTATTATTATTGTATGAACAAGATTAGAACAAACATGTTGCCTTCAAGTTGAACCCATCATCTATCATTGAACCCATGTTACCCCTTGTGTTTCTTTCCTGTTCCCTCTTGTCTATGTGTTTTCTCTTTGTGTTACTGTACAAGAGATTCAGGAAAGTCAAGGGAGACGAACATGAACCTTGACTCTCCTGAATCAACCCATAACCCATTTTCAATCTGCAGATGTTCCCTTTCATTTACAATAAACAAAATCCATCAAAGCAATAAGGCCCACCAGCTATTTGTAGAATTTTTTACCTCAAATTCGCCTAAATTGGCCTCTCTGTGTGCCCCCATTTGTTCTGATTGTAATGAGGGGGTAATGGGGTGATTTGTAATGAGGGTGTCTCTGATGGGTCGGAGTTGGATAAGGAAGGTGGAGATGATGATTGTAGAAAGAGTGAGGACCTTGGTGGGAAGAAAAAAAAAAGAAAAAGGGTAAGAAGAAGAGGCATGTTGATGATGGCGGCTATGATAAAACTAATCAGCTATAGGCCATTTGGATTTTAACTCATGTAGTTTGATACTTTTTTATATGCATAAGGCTAAATACTGTGTGTTTATTTCATTTTGCAAGTGATGATTTTTAATTTGGTTGTATTGAATGATTTGATTTTGTTGAATGTTGGATTGTGATTTCATGTCATTACCTGCCTGGTTATCTTTTTTTTTTGTCAGATACATGTCTTGTTCTCTAATGTCTAATATATTTGGTTAGAGGATATGTCATTACCAATTTTTTTTTTATCTTGCAAATAATTAGAAATCTGTAAAAGTCGTCCATACAAAGTCCGTGGATTTTCATAAATCTCTAGAAAGTCTGTAGCAAAAGTCTATGGATTTAAGAAATCAACAGAAGTTCATGAACAATTTAAAGAGTCTGTGGACAATTTAAAGAGTCTGTAGAGTTTTCAAATTATTTATCAATTCCATAAAAATCCATATACAATACACCCCCCTAAGAACAGTCAGGTGAGCTGAATTGCAAAACATCATGCGATGATTTACTTCAGCACCAAGTATCAAAAGGATTCTTTGGCATTAAAGATATTCTAGGTAACATGATAATTAAAATTATCCAAATCCATGCAATGGTCTTTTTTTTTTTAATAGCCCAATTTTAGACTATCGTGAATTCTAGTTACACTTGAAATTGTTTGCTCGGTTATGCATAGTAGTGAAGGTAAAGCTTACAACTTCACATGATTATGCATGTCTTGAATTTAATAAAATGTAGATTAGAAATTTTAAGTGTATAGATGTTTTGCCAACTAGGTGGCACCGTATGTCTTGGTTGAGCCGACCAAAGAGGCTCGTAATCTTTCGCAGTTGAGAGGAGACAACAATGCAATAGATGCTAGACCTGTCATGAACACAATGTGCACAGTGGCGGAGTTAGGATTTTGTCGAGAGGGGACAAAGGCAAAAACTCAATTATTTCTTTTATTCGAACCACAATTTATAAAAATTAATTATTTTTTTCTACGCACTACTCAACAGAGAGAAATGGAAAAATACAAAAAGCCATTTATAATAATAATAAGCCTTAGAAATTTATTATTAGCTTAACAAACCATGTAGTGTTAATTTGGCTATTAGTTTCAATTGTATCCAATACAACAAACCAAGACTCCTTTAACAAGGAAAAAAATAAAAAGAAAAAAAACCCAAGACTCACAATATGCCGCCAATATTAATGAAATATTTTTTTATCTTATGGATAGTATTAATCGTAACAGAAATCAAACTTCGTGAAGAGAATATCTAGGATATAATCTAGCTTAGTGTGCTCAAGATTTTTGTCAAGATTTCTTGCGAGAAATCCGAAAGGTCATTAAATAGGTTGCTATTTGTCACATACATTTGAAGAATATGCAACAACTATTAGATGGAATAGAAAAACATACAAAACAAACATATAGTTTGTAAAATATGTTCCTCCAAAAGATTCATTTTGAATGAGAAAACTATCACAAGGTAAATACCACCACCAATTTCAATAAAAATATTTCAAACAAGCAAATATAAAAAGAAAAAAATGAGTTGGTGAAATAACAACCACTTATCTATCATACGGTAAATACCACCAATTGCATAGGGGTTTTAATTTCTTGATAAGATATAAGACTTTGCTCCATTATTGAAAAGTGGGCAAGAAAAGGTAAGATATGGAAAATGACTTGATGGGACCTATAACTTTTCTAACTATAATACAAGATTTCAAAGTGGGGCACGAACTAATATACTACTTGAACAGACAGACAAAAAGATTGAAAATTTTCTCCGAAATAATCTACCTTGTACCTTTGGTCTTCTGACAAATCAAACCACAACATTAAAAACCAGTCCTAATTTACAAGTCAACACACTGAATTTTGAAGAGGAAACACACAGTTCTCTCCTCATTAATCATATTCTCGAGTACTAGTTCAATCAACAGTTGAAAGCAACTAAATCACACTGAGATTCATACAAATTATACAATGTATCATAACAGTCTCTTAACTTTCTAATAATTTTCGTTTACTATAGCACATAGTTCTCCCTATTTGCCTGCTTGTCTACACACTGAAAACATTTGCCAACTCCATCCAGGGGCGGACTCAGGATTTTAGTCGAGGGGGGGGAGGGGGGGGCTTTGGAAAATACTTATTAGTTGATAATAGTAGTTATCAATGGTAAAAACAAATTTTTCTTTTACCGAAGCTAGTAACTAATAAAAAAAATTCAACTATAAAAAATACAATGCGTACATCAAATTTGATCCAAGTGCAGTCCATTTTAAGCCAAAATAAGGTCACTATTGATAACCTTAGCAAAGAGCAAACAAGCATAATAATTAGAATAAATAACTAATATCACAGAAGAGTTTGTCTAGGCAACCAGACTTTAAAGTCATTTTTTTGTCAGGCTAGAGCATTTTTACACCTTTACTCATTCTCTTTAAAATACAACCACAAATATTATCTATAGAATGGATAGAAATGTAAAAAACTTAAAACCTTACCAAAAAGTGGTTATAAAGTCTGATTGTCTAGAATTGAGAATTACAAAATAATTAGGATAAGTTCTAGGTGAAACTTCAAAAAATTTGAAATTTGCGAATCTAATATGATCATAATACAATTTCAAAGAAAAAATAGTTTATATGAGGCTCAAATTTTATACGAGTTGGCTAATGGTAAATATTTTCATTGAATTGTATCGTTATTATTTTAGATATTAATTTTAAATAATTTTTTGTTAAGGGTTTAATATCACTTGTGAAAAACAATTCATTTCTTTAATGTTAATACATTTTTATTAAACTAAACATTTTTTAATGTTTGCAATTACGAATAAAATTGAATTGAAAATAAAATAAAAAATGCACTCGAAGAATATCAAACTCATGTCTTTTACTAAAAATGATAAACCTTCAACCACTACACCAACAAAGACATATTTGAATATTTTCATAAACAATTAACATATTGTATTCTACATTATATAATCGATTTTTTAAGACTAAAATATATATACTAAAAATATTTTAAAAGTTGAGGGGGGGCAGCTGCCCCCCTCGCCCCTTAGTAGGTCCGCCCATGACTCCATCAGAATCTACCTAACAAGGTTTCGTCTGTACAATCTACCACACGATTATCACACTACTAAACACAAAAACTCCTGCTACTCGTCTTTTCCATCACGACTCGTGATCATTTCCACAAAGGAATAAACAAGAAAGGGCCCAAGAAATGGAGGAAAAGGCGGTGGTTTACTGAATGCCGCAATAGGCTCAATTTTTTCATTTCTAATGGGTGCACCAGCCTCACTGACATCGTTATCACGCTTCTTCGGAGTTGAGATAGCCATGGTACCTAGATTTATAAGTCGAAACCATCAGGATTGTCATCGTAAAATGGATAACGAGTTGTAAGAATAACTGTGAAAATAGCATAGCTAAAAGGTGTAGATACTTACCAGGACAGCCTTTCAACGAATGCATTTGTTTGATTACATTCTTTGCTGCCAGTAGTCCAGTAGAGCCACTCATGTCAGTACAAGAGTTTTCTTTTTCGAGTTAAAAAAGCATGCAGATGGTGAAAGAGAAGCGATCCTGCAGTAAAAAATTAACATACTTTCAGTTAGTCACTATACTACATTCATAAAACAAAATAAGAGCTTTTAGTTTGCGCAATAATCAGATTTCAGAACAAAGCATCCAATCACATCCATAAAACTGAAATATAAAAGGACTACATTTTATAAATTATGTTAGAATCTTGTTTAAGTAAATTAGCTTTGCACTCGTTGACTACTCGATCTTTCTGGTTGTATCTAACATAACCCCAAGAACGAGACCTAGAAATTGAATTAAATAGCTAGGTACCATGTAAACGGTGGAGTAGGGGTGGGCACGGGACGAAATGGACCTCAATCCCTATCTTTTAAAGAAAGAATTTGGTCCAATAATTTGATTGGGCTAATTCTAGTAAATGAAAATTGTGATTGGAATGATTTTTGGATCTTGACATGATTTAGCATGATTCTTGGATATTGATATGAATCAACATGATTCTTGGATCTTGATTAACATGTAATTATGTTAGCATTGTAACTCTTGTATAAATTCCGATACGTTGCTTCGCAAATTGTATCGATGAATTACACAATTAAGACCTTTTTCATGGTATCAAAGCATTAATCTTGGTGATTTTGTCCAAAACACTTTCCGCCACTCATACGAACTCTGCCAAAACTCCTTCTGCCACTCTACATACAAACAACTCTCAAACAACATACATACCATCAACATTGGCAACAAATCGGAGAACAATCCATCCAATCCCCTTACATTGCATCACTCGGACTCACCAGGCCTCATCCTTGTTTTAAAACTCCTCGAAGGCCATAATTATGGCCAATGGAGCCGATCAATGAGCATAGCTTTAAGCGTCAAAAACAAAATTGGGTTTGTCGATGGAAGCATCAAGGCTCCAACAAACAACTACGCAAAATTCCCCATGTGGCAACGATGCAACAACATGGTGCTATCATGGATTTTGCATTGGGCATCCCGACATCGCCGACAGTGTCCTCTATTGCACCACAACATTCGCGGTGTGGAACGATCTCCAAGATTGATTTTCACAGGAAAATGATTCAAGGATTTACCAAATTAGCCAAGAGATTGTTGAGCTTCGACAAGGACTTATCTCAGTCTCGAAATATTATGCCAAACTCAAAACTCTTTGAGATGAATTGGCATCGTACCATGAGCCAATTATTTGCAATTGTGATGGAAATAAAATTGTTACGAGAAAAGAAAAAGAAACGTGTCACGACCCGATCCACATAGTACTATATTGTCCGTTTTGGGCCCAAGGCCCGCACGACTTCAAAACACGTATTTTATAAATCCAAACTCGTACATATATAGTACATCACCTTCCTACACTCAGGCGATGCGGGACTATGATCTCCCTTTTATAGTTTGCCAACCCTCTTGGGATTCATGGGCTCTTGGACGTCTCCCTCACCCTCCCCCTCAAGTCCGCCCACACAAGGGTATCAAAGTCCACCCCTTGAGAGCTCAACGTCCTCAATGGCATACTTCCAACTGAGTCGGCTCTAATACCATTCTGTCGTGACCCGATCCACAAAGTACTTTATTGTCCATTTTGGGCCCAAGGCCCGCACGACTTTAAAACGCGCAGTACTTTGTAGAACCAAACTCGTACATACATAGTACATCACCCTCCCACACCTAGGCGATGTGAGTCTATGATCTCCCCTTTATAGCTTGCCAACCCTCTTGAGATCCATGGGCTCTTGGGCTTCTCCCTCAGGTCACAGAACGGGTCATGCAATTCTTGATGGGACTTAATGACTCTTTTTCAATTGTGAGAAGATCAATCTTGCTGATGGCGCCCCTCCCAGATACCAGATGTGTTCATGGCCTCGTCCTTCAACATGAGAGGTAGATGAATGCGGCTAATCGCAATGACCACCGCTCAGACAGTCATGCGATGCAAAGCAACCGCCACACAGTGGCAAAACCCAGCCGCGATATGGCGAAATCGCCTTTGGGATCAAGCGGGGTTGGCGGTTATAGAGGAGTGACTTCTAGTTTGTGCAAAACTCTCAAATGCAGCTATTGTGATGGCAATACCCATACAGTGGACCATTGTTTTTATCTCATAGGCTTCCCAATGGACCATAAATGGCATGGGAAGGATGTCAAGCCCAAGAATAAAAAGAGAACTACTTATAACACAGAAATAATCAATCACATCTCTCATATCGCCGAACCAAGCTTCAAATCTCCTTCTGTGGGACCCACCTTAACTAATGAAGAATACAAGCAATTACTAGCACTGCTACATAACAAGTGTGGTAATTCCCCATCATTTGCAAACGCAACAAATATTATTCCCGACTCCAATTCTACGTCACATGATTTGCATTCCTTATTATATTGAATAGTAGACAGTGGAGCAACGAATCATGTTTCACATTTTGCACCTTCATATAACAAAAATAATACCTACAATGATTTTATTGGATTACCAAATGGCGAACAAGCAAAAATTAAAAGCATTGGATCCATAAAATTATCAAATGATATGACAATTGATGGAGTTATTCATGTGCCAAAATTTCATGTGAACTTACTATCTATGAGCAAATTGACACGGGGATTGAAATGTATTGTAATTTTCTATGATGATTTTTGTATTCTCCAGAACGTGGCTACGAGGAGGACAATTGGCCTGGGCAAGCATTTTAATGGGCTTTACTACCTAAAAGCAACTCAAAATCCATACCTCGCTCATCATGTTCATCACTCATCCAACATTTGGCGCCGACGTTTGGGACACCCATCCTCCGCACCACTCCAGTGTTTATTGAAGAATAATTCAAAATTTTTTTTTTATTCTACTTATGTTTGCCCATTAGCAAAGCAAATTCGCTTACCTTTTCCCCTTTCTAATTCCAATCCATCTCATGCACTATTTGATTTGATTCACTGTGACATTTGGGGACCGCATAAAGTTCACACAAATACGGGGGCTCGATTTTTCCTAACCATTGCAGACGATTTTACTTGTTTTACTTGGATCCACCTTATGGCTTTTAAATCTGAAACACCATCTCTGCTACGATTTTTCTTTTCTTGGGTTAAAATACAATTTAATCTTCCCATTAAAACCTTACGAACAGATAGCAGAAGTGAGTTCATGTCCCTTCGAACCTTCTTCCATGAACAAGGTACTCATTTTCAACATTATTGTACATTCACACCCCCAACAAAACGGTGTGGTTGAAAGAAAACATCGTCATCTTTTGAATGTGGGTCCAGCTCTCCATTTCCAAGCCAACGTGCCATTACGTTTCTGGGGAGAAAGTATTCAGACCGCTTGTTATCTCATTGACCGTCTACCAACACCATTACTTCACCATACCAGCTGTTATGAGCTCTTACATCATCGCAAACCCGATTACTCACATTTGCAAGTTTTTTGTTGTTTATGTTATGCTACCAATCTCCTTCCTAAGCACAAATTTTATGCACGAGCTCGCCGATGCATTTTCTTTGGGTACCCACTTGGTCAGAAAGGATATCAAGTTTTTGATCTTACTACCAAAAAAAATTCATCTCGGGATGTTATTTTTCATGAGAATATTTTCCCTTTCTCCAATTAACGACAAGAAGACCAAAAGGATAGTCAGTACTTCCAATCTCATTCACCGACCCAACACCATTCCTCCAAACACTTCTCTCCAACCCACCCACACCTTCAACAAACACACAGAACCCTCCTCAACGACCTCTACAGCCTATGCCACTTCCACTTCCTACACCCGATCCCACACCTATGACTTCCAACCCCACCAATCACAGCTCTCCACAACCTATAACACCACTCAATTTCCCCACTCCTCCAATTCCACCCCCACTATTTCTGATTCCCCAACCAACCCCACTGCCTTTCGTGCCTACACCCCCTCGTCGCTCCACCAGATCCACACGACCTCCTCCACATCTCACAGATTTCGTCACCAATCATGTCATTTTGTTTGCCCCAAACACTGCACCTCCCACCACGTCTGGCACTCGACATCCGCTTCATAGGTATGTTACTCTGTCAAATTTTCCTGCTGCTCATCAGAAATTAGTACATAATGTGTCCCAGTTAATTGAACCATATATCAACTTATGAAGAGGCTCGAACTGACCCCCATTGGGTCGAGGCTATGCAATCTGAAATTACAACTTTGGAAGATAATCATACCTGGTCCTTGGTCAAATTACCCTATGGTCATCGTCTCTTTGGTTGTAAGTAGGTATTCAAGATCAAGTACAATTTTGATGGCACTATCGCACGTTACAAAGCTCGCTTAGTGGCTAAAGGTTTTACTAGCGTGAGGGCATCGATTACAAGGAGACCTTTGTTCCTATTGCTAAACTCACCACTGTTCAATGCCTGCTCACTGTGGTCGCTGCTCGTCACTGACCTTTACACCAAATGGATGTTCACAATGTCTTTCTCCATGGCGACCTTAATGAAAAAGTTTACATTTTGCCACCACCCGGATTTCATCCACATGGGGAACAGGTTGTATGTCGACTCCACAAATCTTTTTACGGTCTTATACAAGCCTCTAGGAGTTGGTTTCGCAAGTTTTCTTCTTCCATTAAAAATATTGGCTTTGTGCAATCTAAAGCCGCTTACTTTCTATTCACACAAGTTTGCGGTAACTCTCTCACTGTCATATTGGTATATATTGATGACATGGTTATTATAGGGAGCGATGATGAAGCCATTTGTGAACTCAAACGGTTTTTAAGCCAATGTTTTTGAATCAAGGATCTTAGACCTTTGAAATACTTTCTTGGCGTTGAAATTCCACGGTCCAAAGTTGGGACTTCTTTTTGCCAACGCAAATACACATTATATATCATGGAGGACGCAGGCTTACTTGGTGCAAAGCCTGCCAGGATTCCTATGGATCCAAATGTAACGTTGTTGCCTGCAGGTAGTGATCCTCTTAAAGATTCTACTTGCTATCGCAGACTCATTGGAAGACTAATTTATCTTACAATAACAAGACCAGAGATTACATATGTTGTAAATACACTTAGTCAATTCGTGCACGAGCCTCGTCGACACCATTTGGACATAGTTAATCGTCTCTTACATTATCTTAAAGGGGTTCCATAACAAGGTTTGCTATTTCTATCATACAACCTCTTACACTTGAGAGCTTATTGTGAGCTTGTTGTGATGTCGACTGGGCTAGGTGTCCTATTACACGAAGATCAGTCACTGGATATTGCATTTTTCTTGGACAATCACTCATTTCATGGACGAGTAAGAAGCAGGTTATAGTATCTAGATCATCATTTGAAGATGAATACTGCTCAATGGCAGCTACTACATGTGAATTGACTTGGTTGCGTTATCTGTTACGAGATTTACAAGTAGATCACCCACAACCAGTGACCTTGTTTTGTGACAACCAAGCTACCTTCTACATTGCAGCTAATCCAGTTTATCATGAGCGTACGAAGCATATTGAATTGGATTGTCATACTGTTCGTGAACGCATCCAGAATGGCGAAGTCAGAACCGAGCACATACAAACTAAAGAACAAATTGCCGATATTTTTACCAAGCCATTACAAAGCGCCCTTATTTCATTCGCATCTTGCCAAGTTGGGAATCATTGACATCCATGCTCCAACTTGAGTGGGAGTGTTAAAGGAAAGAATTTGGTCAAATATTATGATTGGGCTAATTCTAGTAAATGAATATTGTGATTAGAATGATTCTTGGATCTTGATATGAATCAGCATGATTCTTAGATCTTGATTAACATGTAATTATGTTAGCTTACTTAGAATAATATTGTAACTCTTGTATAAATTCTTGTACACTGTTTAGCAAATTGTATCAATGAATTATACAATTAAGACCTTTTTCACTATCACATCCCGTTTGTCCGGGATCAGATGGGACGGGATGAGCATGTTCTAAATTTTGGATTGAAAATTTAACATGCAAGATTGAAAATTTTGGATTTACCAAATACACAACTCTAAGAACAACTATATAACTTTAAGCCATTGATTATTATTTCCCTATTTCATTAGCATTTATTCATTTTTTTAGAACCACTATTGAAGATAGTAATTTTTTGTACATTGCTAACGAAAATAATCAATGAATTTGTCATTTAAAAGCTACGAGGAGCACACATTGTTGTTGTCAAGAGTTAGGAAGAGGAAAAAAATGAGAGGGTTTAAGTTAGATTCATTATCAAGGTGAGTCACATGGAAGCTTCTGAGAATAAAATAGTCATGTCAATAAATAAAATAGTCATGCAAACAAATAATTTCACAATTTCATACTACATAGTTCATACTAAATATTAAAAAAATCGATTCGGGATGGGCGGGATTGAAAATAATCATCCCAACCCCATCCCACTCTAGATCGGGATGAGGTTGATCAATCCCAATAGAACCCAAAAAAATCGAGAAGAGATGAGATCAGGATCGCAAGATGGGATGCCCACCCCTACGGTGGAGTATTGAGTCATTGAATACAGACAAGTACAGCATACGAGGTATTGAGCAAACATATTTTTGGGCTATTTGTGTATCAACCTCTATTAATTGGTTTACTATGTACCTAAACCAACAATGCACAGATATGGACACACACGTTGTGTCGGACACGAACACGACACGTCGACTCGGTAATTTTTGAAAAACTAGGACTCGGCGACAGGGGCGGACCCAAAATTTTAATCGAGGAGGGGCGAAATGAAAAATACTTATTAGTTGATAATAGTAGTTATCAATGGTAAAATCAATTTCGTTTTTTTACGGAAGCTAGTAACTAATAAAAAATTTTAACTATAAAAAATACAATACATATATCAAATTAGACCCGAGTGTAGTCAATTTTAAGCCAAAATAAGGTCACTATTGATAACCTTAGCAAAGAGCAAACAAGCATAATAATTAGAATATATAACTAATATCACAAAAGAGCTTGTCTAGGCAACCAGACTTTAAAGCCATTTTTTGGTCAGGCTAGAGCATTTTTACACATTTACCCATTCTCTTTAAAATACAATCACAAACATTATCTATAGAAGGGATAGAAATGTAAAATACTTAAAACCTGACCAAAAAGTGGCTATAAAGCCTGGTTGTCTAGAATTGAGAATCACAAAATAATTAGGATAAGTTATAGGTTAAGCTAATTTTTTTTTGAAATTTGCGAATCTAATATGATCATAATACAATTTCAAAGAAAAAATAGCTTATATGAGGCTCAAACTTTATACGAGTTGGCTAATGGTATATATTTTCATTGAATTCTATCGTTATTATTTTAGATATTAATTTTAACAAAAATTCTAGAAAATCAGGTTTTTGCAACTATGTTTTGTAATCAGGATGACGTGTCGTGATCTGGAAAGAATGATAAAATTCTCAAAAATTTATGTGTATCTCAAAGTTGTAAAAAACTTCTCTAACGATGCCACATCATCCTGATTGCAAAACATGGTTTCCTAGCCTAACTCTAATTTTAAATATTTTTTTGTTAGGGGTTTAATATGTGAAAAACAATTCATTTATTTGATGTTAATAAATTTTTATTAAACTAAACATTTTTTAATATTTGCAATTACTAATAAAATTGCATTGAAAATAAAATAAAAAATGCACTCGAAGAGTATCGAACTCAGGTCTTTTACTAAAAGTGATAAACCTCCAACCACTACACCAACAAAGACATGTTTAAATATTTTTATAAACAATTAACATATTGTATTCTATGTTATATAATCGATTTTTTAAGACTAATATATATATATATATACTAAAAATATTTAAAAAGTTGAGGAGGGGCAACTGCCCCCCTCGCCCCTTAATAGGTCCGCCCATGCTCGGTGACATGGTGACATATACCTTTTTAAACAATAATTCAATAAAAAAAATTAATAGAAAAACAAACAATGCATCCATTGCAATAATCTTTCTAGTGAAAGTAGGAAAAATAAATAGAAAAAATGGAGAAAGAACAATAGAGAAAAAGAAATATAAAAGTGGAGAACAAAATAATGTTTTGTTAAAAAATGTAAAGAAGTAGATGAGAGAAGAATCAAAGGAGATAAGAATAAACAAAGATTAAGAATAAGCATAGACTGCATCTATGATTTAGTGGTTTTTCATCGCCTTTTCTATCTTGACTTCTAAATCATCATTGAAAGTTTCTCACTTATGATGGACTAATAACCTTCAAATTAAGTGGTTATATGAATCCAATTAAAAGTATAAAAAAATTGGTTGTCGAGTCCTGACTGTGTCCTGACCGAGTTTTGGATGTGTCAGAGGCGTGTCCGACACGTTGACCATGTGTCTAACCCCACCGACACGTTGACCAAGTGTCTAATACGTGTCAAAAGCATGTCGAGCAGCAGGTGCCAGTGTCGGACACGGATGCGGCAAGTTTTTCGAATAGTTTGCGCAACGTGTCAAAAGCATGTCGAGCAGCAGGTGTCAGTGTCGGACACGGATGCGACAAGTTTTTCGAATAGTTCTTGACCTAAACATTATCGGCATTAAAAACTCAACTTATAAGCATTTTGACTCTGTTCATTACCACCCAACTCCATAAGCTTGAATTATTTTAAAGTATGGTTGTGCTTGTCTGAGGGACCATGAGAACAATGTAACTAGATATGCATTGGTGTGTATCAAAACCCGAGAGAAGAAAGGCATGGCCTGTGCAACAACATTTTTGCTCTTCTTCTTCTAGAAACTAACTTGAACATGCACCATAACAGTTCCAATGCTAATGTGTGCATCGTCAAAGGGGTTGTAAAAGCTAAATCTCAGCACTAATTCTAACTTTGCACACTTCTCCACCTCCAAGTTGTTTTCATTAACTAAATAGCTCAGATAGCTTGAATTTTCCAACAATAAAGATACCTCCAACAGTTGGAGCATCCCCCAACCAACTTCTTCAAGCCTAAAATTTTCAACATCTATACAAATATGCTTCAAATTGTGTGGTTCATCATCGTACGAGGGTGACTCTAATACTGTTCATAAATAAATTCCAAGAATCATTTAAATCTAATTCTTAAGAACCACCATTCCTGTTAGGCTGTTAGTACGAATCTAACTATCACTGAGCGAGGTTTAATCAAATACATTCAATCAAGGCTTATTCTGAGTCACCTTTACTAGCAATCAAAACAAATCACAGCAACATATAAACCGAACAGTCTAAGCAAAACCTGCCCCATGTCGAGGCAAACCCCTTCAAATTAATGGAAAAATCATTCGCATAAACCAGTATTGCATCAATCTGGGCGGATCCATGTGTTAGGTAAGGGGGTCAATTGCCCCCTTTATCTTTTTAAAAAATTTCACTAAATTACTTATATTTTTTACATTGCCCCCCTTTATGAAATCTTGACTTCTAACTCCACTAAAAATTAAAACAACAATTTTTTTTTTAACTCCACCCTCACCAATCCCAATCCCAATCCCACTCAATCTCACTATTTTTTTTAATATCTCTATTTATTTTTTTTAAATTCCCACCCTCTTTATTTCTTTATATTTTTTTTAATCTCTCCCTCTCTCTTAATTCCTACCAACTCATTTTAATCCACTCACCCCCTACACACGCATAGAGCAACAAAGAAACCAGAATAGAGGTACCATACATGGTGGGTTTGTTTCTCATGTGATTATATTCATGTTAAAAATTTTAATTGGGTTGGGGATCGGCTGAGAAAATTTTACACCGTCCTCATCATTGGTTTTCTTTTGTTTTGTTAAAAAAAATAAAGAAAATAAAGAATTAGAATTATCTTACCTCTGACTCAGCTAGCATATGGTGGTAAGAGTGACAAAAGATTAGTTAACACATTAGATTAATTGGGGGTTGGGATCTGATCTGTTTTGCTTTCTCTCTGATCTTTCAAAATTAAAAGTAATCATTTGGAAAAACACGATGGTCGTAGGTCGATTCAGTTAAGTTGTTGTTTGTATGCTTCACCTGAGCTAGCCCAAAAGGAGAAATCTCTCTCTATCTATACACACATATTTCCCTTTCGAGAAGAGAAACAAGAATAATAAGACAAAAGAGAGTGGGTCGGTTGTGTAAGTGTTATCCTCGGAGGCTGTAACTCAGGAGTGAGTTTCAAAGAAGAGGAGACAAACGGACAGATAAAGCAAAAGGAGAAGAGGAAGGAGGATTCCAAAAATAAATTGTTGTCCGACAAATTCACTTGAATCCATTCAGTCCAGTCAAGCTACTGCTGCTAGTACTCCTTAGACTTGGACTATACCGCCCTGCTACCTCAAAGCTAGAGGTCAGCTCCTTGCCAACTCTCATCTTATACCACTATGTCTGCTTCTGTTTTCTTCAAGTAAAAAGGGAAGTTCTTAATTAGCTAGCTACAATAAAATTAATCATGTCATGTATATTGTTTGTATGGTTGAATTAATCATCATTTTTTCACGATCACACCATGTCACCCTGATTGCAAAATATGATTGTAAAAATCCAATTTTTTAGTATTTTCGTAAATAGTTATGTATTGTTTCCCCCCCCCCCCCCCCCCTTTATCTGCAATCCTGGCTTCGCCCCTGATCAACCAAACATCAAAATAGACAAAACCCATACTGAAAATCAACGCAAAAGCCAAAACCCATATTTGTGATTTCGGGATCTAAGGAAATAATCGAATGGGAAAGAAGGAAGGAGTCAGATCGTACCTTGAGTTTCTTCTTCGAGTGTCGTGAATGATGGTAAGCGAAGAGGTGTTTTGATTTTCGTGTGTTTGGAGACAAAATGGAAGGTTCTTGAAGTTTCAAGCTTTTTCATTAGTGATTCATTAGATTAAGGGGGTGCGACTTGTAAGTGAAAATTATATATAACAAGTGGTATTCCAAATCCAACCTTCCCTCTCATATTTCAAAGGATTTGTATTGGCTATTGTTAAATAACACCACTATTTTCGCTGAAGGAAACCACTACCCCACTTTTTTGTGATCGGCTGAAGGACACCGCCACCTTCTATTATCTTCTCTCTTCACAGGAGCAACACCACCTCGCCCCACAACTTCCGACCAAACCACCATGTCCTACCCGCTGGTTGCACCATCACCAACACTTCCTCTTCTCATTTGTTTTTTTTTTTTGTTATTATTCTTCTTCTTCTTTTCATTCTCTTCCTCTTATTTTATCTTCTTCTTGTCCTCTCTTTTCTTCATCTTTGTTTTTTTTTTATTCTTTTTTTTTTCTTCTTCTTCTACTTTTGTCTTTGTTTTTCTTCTTCTTCTATTTTTTCTCCCCTCTTCTTCTTTTCCAATTTTTAAAATTTTTCGCCCTTGCGGAGGTTAGAAAAAAAAATGAAGAAGAGGTGAAGGGAGGAGCTTGAAAATGAAAATGGGAGGAGGTGGGATGAGAGGTGGCAGTGGTGATTGATGGAGAAGAAGAAGAATAGGAGGAGGGAGAGGAGAGGTGGCGGTAGCGTGGTGGTGATTGAAGAATAAGGGAGAAGGAGGTGAAGTGGTGGTGGCGGAGATAACAATTTGAAGTAAAATAATTATTTGTAATACTTTTTGGTCATCTTCAATGTATTTGAATTCTTTTTAATTTGAAGTAAAATTTTTGTAACATACAAACAATTGTTTAATTGATGTTTTGATAGATGTTTTATGATTTGTGTTAGCATGAATAACAATGTAGGTGATGTTCTTTCATTGCTTTCTATGACTAATAACATATTTATAATAATCCATTGAATTTATAAGAATCCATAGAAATTCATAACAAACCTTTATAAAATCTACAAAATTCAATCATTTAAAATTCATCAAAATCTAGTGAATTTTGTAAAATCATTTGAAACTTGATAAAATCCACGAGATTTAAAATTATTCAGAGTCCATTCAAATCCCCAATTGAATACCTCCCCCTAAATCTTCTATTCTATTTACCCCCAATGTCCACCATAAACACCAGCGCATGATTTTTAGGGTGATGGGTATGAGAGCGGTAAACAAAAAAGAAAAATATTTGGACCTTCCCCTTACTCTCTAAAGAAACAAAACTCAAGACTTCAATTATTTGGTTGATAAGGTCAAAAATACCTAACGGGTTGGAAGTGTAAACTTTTGTCCCAGGCTAGTAGAACGACTCTCATTAAATCGGTGGCGTCTTCCATCCCCATCTATCCTATGCAATCTTTCATGCTCCCTACTTTTATCCTAAAAAAGTTGGACTCTTTAAATAGGACATTTTGGTGGAGGGGATCTAAAAACAGTAAAACCCATTTTCTTGCTAAGTGTGATCTAGTATCGACACTAAAAAATATGGGTGGGTAAATATTCAGCTGTCTAAACCAAATATCTTGCCCTATTGCCTAAAATGGTGGTTAGAATTTTGGAGTGGCCAAATGGCCTTTGGCTAGCACTCCTCAAATCTATCTATTTCAAAGCTGTAACATTTTCCAAGCCTTTTTCACTATTTCGGGATCTTCCTTCCTTTGGAAGAGTTTGGGGAAAACTCTCAATACTCTAAAAAGGGCTTATTGTGGACGGTAGCAAATGGAAAGTCGTTCAATATGTGGGAGGACGCGTGGTTGTCTGATTTTATTCCTCTAAAAGACTTTGTGCCTCCAAATACCGCATTTTGTTTGACTCGGTGAATGGTCTTATTATTATAGAAGAATCGGGACAAAATGAGTGGAATCAACCTACTATAAAAATGTTTTCCCCCAACATGTAGCTATGGCTATTCTGGACATTCAAAGGAGCAAGATGTGTTTATTTGGAAGCATGAGACCAAAGGAGTTTTCATTGTGAAATATTCTTTAATAGGACTGTGTTTCCTGACGACCTCATCTAATGCCTCTTCATCCAGAGGAGATGATAGGAGATTGCTCCAAGATATTTGGAAACTAAAGATTCCTCATCAAGTTCAACTTTTCTTTTGGAAAGTTTATAAAGGACTACTTCCTGTAAGGGAGGTCCTTACACAACATCATATAACAGTGAGCAATGAATGCCCACTTCACAACACAAAAAAGGAAACGTCAAGGCATGTTCTTTTTAGTGTCCTCTTGTATAAGTGTGGGATATGTCTAACATACCTGTTAGATGAAATAGAATGGATTTTCACATGAGAATGATTATTTGGAGTTCCTATGGTACATGTACACAAGCGGGTACGAAAGGAAACAAGGCATGGTTAGAGTTGTTGTAGTCCTAGATCATATCTGCCAGGGTAGAAATAGTTTGGTTTTTTAACAAAAAAAATTCAGTATATAGATGATAGCAAGACTAGCAATAGTTCAACTAAATTTTGGCAAGATTCTGGCAATATGGAACAACAACAATCAAATTCCAAAAATGTCAGAATTGTCGCACCATAAGAATATACAAATGGAAATAATTTTTCTATCTCAACGGTCATTGAGCAGGCAAAGGTATTAGCAGGTTCTGATTTTATTATGTTGGCCACTGATGTTGCTTTGCACAGGAACGTGTGTGATGGTTGTTTTGTTTTCTACGCAACTGATGCAGATGGTAAGATAATAGGGATTAATAAAGGATGGTGCAGAAAAGTCATGAAAACAAGTTTTGAAGCTGAATTTGAAGGAGTTGGACTAGCAAGTGATTGGGCGATGGCGAAAGGGTACAAAAATACTGTAGTGATAACTGATAGCAAAGACATTGCGAAAGTGATCAGTGGTAGATGCAAACATTTATCATGGCAACAAAAAGTTACTTGTCAACATTGGCTGGAGCACAAACTAGTTTTTTTTTTTTTAATATTTCAATGCAATCCACATTAGAAGAAACATGAACCAAACAAATCATCGATTGGCTGCATCAGTTTATAATAGTAGTGGTAGTAGTAGTAATAATGATGATTTAGAGATGGATTGTACTTTGAACCTGAATGGTTTTTATTTTTAATACAATTTCGATTTTTTTGATAAAAAAAAACTCTCTCGTTAGAACTTCCCTGTCCCATGCACCATGGAGTTAGCTTGGGTGTTTAATAAGGGGCCTTATTTTACACTTTATCACTAGGGAGTATTTGTTTTTAAGAAAAAACTTAAAGCATATATATGATAATTATGATTATAGTATTGTTGTCTCGTTGTTGTAGCTAAGTCATGAGCCTCATAGTTGAGGTCTCTACCAATAAAAGTACATAACCAAAAGTGGTGGAAAGTAAGCAATCGTCGTATGCTGCTAATAAGGGGCGCCATGTCCAACACATGGTCGTCTTAGGGTTCCATTGATCATCTTGCAAAATGGAGTTAAGCATCCCCGAGTCTCCCAACATCAACTATGTCCTCCACTGCTTCGCCTAGATAAGTAAAGAGTTGCCTCAGCCTTATAACATTCTGTCATAATAGTGTCCAATACTTTTCCTACAATCGGACAGGTGACCCGAGCGAGAACATCGCCACACATATTGACCGCAAAAAACTCCTATAGCTCCCTGTTGAGATGAGACAAAAAAATTGCATTATAGGTGACAATAATCGTTTCAAATTCCAAAGGATGGGGAATTGGTTTAAACTTTCGAGATCCGGTGTTAAGTTTGTGACATCTTGCTGACTGTATTTGTGCCTGAATCAACTCAATTATGATGGTTGTCATCTCATTGTGGGGACCAATAGAATCAAGGGGGACATTTCTAACAGTGGAAGGAATCAGACGAGAATCAGTTAAAGTTGTCTCTAAAATGTAGTGGACGGAGACTAGTTTATCTGTATCCATGGTGGTATGGGCTTCATAATGTTCTGAAAGGGTGGGGCATTTGGGAAACCATTCATGTTTCCAAGCGTTCCAAATGTGATAAAAATAAAAAAGAAACAATTGGGTGCTGAATTTAGTTATGTGGAAAATCCAATTGTTGCGAGTATGCCAAATGGTTTGAATAACTGCCTCAAATTGAGATAACATTTCCTCTTCGGCCTCTAGATGGGCTTTAGCAGTGTCCCACATAAAGTTGAAGAATAGGGATATAGTGGATATGCCAAAGTTATCATTAAACCAATTTATCAAGATATGAGAGACTCGCCAAAATTGATTTATGACTGGGCAAGGAGATAAGTTGTTGGATCTATTCCAATAATTATTTAGTTTACCCATTTTTAGTTTTTTTAAGAAATAAGTATAGAAGTACTTAAATATCCTTTTAGTAAAATTTTCGGTTCACACCTCTCGAGTCCGAGATCTAGAAAAAAAATGCATTTTAAAAGAAATAAAGTGTATTCTTCTTCTTCCTCCTTCCCCAATCCTCAACAAATCTTTCCCATACCTCCACTATATCATTCTCTCCGCTATTGATATGTTTTCCTTCACTATCTCTCTTAAAGTCGATGTTTTAATCTAGAATATGGTATATATACGCACCTCTAACCCAAGACATGGGAAATTTATCTAAACTATATAACTCATGCTTCCCTTAGGAATAGTAAAAAAGTGTCTTCATACTGATATTCGAGTTGCCAATTTTGCCCTTCCAAACTATTGTTATTTACATTTAAATTCGGTCCCTTTAAACATTCATTAATTACACCCAAGGCCCTAATATAATTTAATTAAAGCCCTCCAATTTATCTATATATTATAGAAATATATTCATATCTAACTTTTTGATTTTTCATCAAAACCAACTTATGTAAGCATTTATTAATTATACCTAAGCCCTTAACGTAATTTATTTCAAGTCTTCCAATTATCATAAATTATAAAAGGCCCTTAAATCTATTTTCTTGATTTTTCATTTTGTCCTCGATATTCATATTTTTACAATCAAAACCAACCATTTCAAACATTGACTAATGAATAGTAAAAGGTGTGTATTCTCATCCTGCTTTTCAATTTTCAATTTTGCTTAATGTCCATCATGTCCCCATCTTCTCCCTCTTTGTTCCGCAACCACCCCACACCTTTTTCCCTCTCCTCCTTCCTCTTTATATGTTTCACAACCCTACCCCTTCTTCATTCCTCTCTGTAATCTTCACATCAACTATTTACTTGCACGTAGTGCACTTCCACCCCTAGTTATTTTAATGTGTTTGATGTTTAGAAAAGTTCTCAAAGAAAACAAAGTTTTTTTTTTTTGCAAAAAAAGTTAATGGAAAAAAAGTCAAATATTTTTTCGCTATTTGATTTCATCAAAGAAAAAATAAATTATTTGACAGACATTTCTATGTTGTGGGGGAATTGTTCAACAAGGCTTCGAATGATTTGATGTTGAGTCTCTTGAGGGAAAACATTTCTGAGGGGAGCCTAAACAAAGTTTTCCCTCTTCAAGTGGGAAATTTTTTTCCACCGACGATAAATTTTTCCCTTTTCCATGAAAAATCAAATGCTGGAAAAGTTAATTTTGGGAAAAAAATGTTTTCTTTTTCCATAAAACACACCATAATTTTAGTTTTCGCGAGAGAAAATATAATTAACTAGTTAATGAAATAGACGATGACATGTGGAACACATCAATCTCTCTAAGCCCATACATTCAATTCATACATTATTTCTCTCCCCACTTAGTATTTAATTCACACAAATTGTGGATATATGTATATATATAAGGAGTTGCTATGTGTATCCGACTATTTTGCTTAATTGCATCAACTCTTCGTTGCACTGATATTGTAGGATGTTTCGACTTCGTTGCACCAGTCTAAAATATGTAACACTGACTTACCATTTATATCAATTAGGGGTGGACGTGCTCTACGTGATTAAACGACTTTAAACAATATATTATATTTGGGGCTTAAGTATAATTAATTAATGTTTCCGAGGTACTGGTTTTGATTGTAAAAATTTGAAATGTTAATGGCAAAATGAAAGTAAAAAAAGGTAATTGTAAAGGTCTTTTTTATAATTTATAGTTAATTGGAGGGCTTGAAATTAATTATGTGAGGAGCTTAGATATAATATATTAATGTTTAAGATTGGCTGGTGTGGATTGTAAAAATCATGAAATGTGGCAGGCAAAAAATGTAAAAGTTAGATGTAAGGGCCTATTTATAATTTATAAATAATTGAAGGGCTATAAATACATTATGTTAGGGGCTTAATATAATTAATGAATATTGAGAGGGGTTGAGTTTGGTTATTAATAATATGAATTTGAAAGGGAAAAAGTGTATATATGTGTAATAGTATTTTTTAATTAAAATACATAAATACCCTCTGTCACTATTGATTGGGCTAATGGTTTTACATGTAATTATTAAAAACATGGGAGGGCAAAATTGGAAAGAAATTTTGGAGTTGAATACATACACCAAACCTTATTTATTTGGGGAAATGTCATTATATTGTTTATTTATATCAATAACATCCATTTGGTGGTTAAAGTTTTTTGTTATCAGCATTAATTTATTCTTGACTAAAAAATAAAGGTATATAAAACTAAACTTCGGTTCACAAATTATTAACTTTCAAATTTTCTTACAAACATCAAAGATACACTAATCATCATCACAAGTTCTAATATAAATAGTAAACACTATGCTAGGTTGTGTCATAGAAATATTTTTTTCTTTCTAAAATCACATTGCAAACAAATTCTTTCTTATCTATGCATCTAATCTGAAGTGCAGGAGGGTACAATGTGTTCATTAATACGTATCAAAAATAAATAAATATTTAAGTGAGTGCATCAATTAAAATAATTATTGCAACTATTATAACAAATTCGAAAAGTTGTATTAAAACCCAAAAAAAAAAAAAAATCCTACATCCAAAAATTCATTTTGAAATCCTTTCTCCAAAGTCCTCAATCAACAACATCAATACTCTTTTTCTCTTGGTAATCAATTAGAGTTGTTTTAGAATTAATAAAATGTGGTTGGATACACCAAACAATTTTCAAAAGCTAAATCTAAAAAATAAAGTTGGGGCATTGAGTTAAACAATCAGATACACGTAGCAACTCCCTATATGTGTGTGCGTGACAGAAAGAGTACAAGTGAAAAAAAATAAGTTACGAAAAAATAAGCAAAGGAAGAAGATGTGACAATAAACATAGAGAGAAAAAAAAAAGATAACCATATAATCTTTTTAATTTAACAAAATTTCTTTTCATTAACATAAGTTACGAAAATCAATAATAATTTTGTATTTTAAATTGATTGCATAGTTGCAAAAAAAATTTAAAGAAAAGAAAGTAAAATAAAATAAATTTTACAAGAAAATTTGCTTTCGGATTCAAGATTGGTTTTATAGGTCTCGGGCCCAAGATGAGATTTATAGCCCTGGAAACAAAGAATTAGGGTCGGACTCGAGACTACCTAACTATAGATCTCGGACATGATATTTTGTTTTTAAAAAGATAAGTAAAAGCTTACCTCACTTTGTGGATGAACGGCAGGGTTTGGGTGGGTAAACTAAGTAGTGGGGTGAATTGAGTATTTATAGGGGTAGATCTAGAAAACCCCTTACCACTATTATGCTAGTTACCTAATAAGAAAACATATTTTCGCTCAAGTTTGTTTGTCAAAAAATCATGAGGCCAGGGCTTTGTTCGTTGTTCCTCTCTTTATGATCTTCCTTCTTATTATGACAAATTTTCATTTGAAACAAACAACCAAATACATCAGGATAAAGGATTTTGTTTCTTCATTTTCTGTTCATGTGATCTTTCTTTTCATTTATTACAAATTTCCATTTGAAACACCCGAAATATATTTAAAATTAAAGATTCCAAATATGACTAGATCACTTGTTTCAAGGAATGCAAAAAACTAGTCGGTCTTAAACTCATTTTTTTCCTCACATATGAAGTTGGATACACTTTTTATAAAATATCATATTGATAGTTTTTTGTTGTTGACCAACTTACCTATTCAATGGGAAAGTACTCCATTCAACAATACAAAAAATTTTATAGCTTCTGTGTGATCTCTTCACTATGATGCTTATTTGGATCAGTCCAATATATTATCCTTTGCAGCAACGAGTTTTGATGTTTTATGACAAGCTCGCAACAGATGGCTTATGACAACAAGAATATTTTAGAGCAATCATTAGCCCCTCATTACAGACGCCTTATTTCTAGTTGGAAAAAAGTTAGGGCAAGATTTATATATAACCAGGAACCTTTGGCGTTGTAGCACTGAGTAGAGACACTTCAAAAAAGCACACAATAAGTCTAATTGGTTGATTTTTAACTAAATTAGAGTCAACCACCTATCTTGATTCCCCAATCCAACACACCTTTTTTAACTGGGAAAATCATGAAGTTTGCACCCACTTATATATGCATTCATTCATTTTCTCCAAATATAGAATTGCAATCGCACTCGAGGACTATAATATCCATATTGGAATTGAATTCAAAAATTTATCGGAATCACATGAAATAGTAACCATTTGAATGTACATCAAAAAAGAAAAAGAAAAAAAAACCTGACAAGTGGTGTAGCAGAATAACAAGACGAGAAAAGTGAAATTATTATCACCATGCATGGAGACACTTACAAAGGAACGGCCCGTGCAAACTTATAACAACCTTTTGCATCATTAATAATGTTTTAAACAATTAAGCTAATAGAGATACCTTTTTACAAGACCAACTCGAAAGTTGACAACATATAACATGTTCTAGATTTTATCCAGTATCGATCTCAAGTCTGCATCCATAACTTCAAAGTAGATCACATCCTTGCTTAGGCAAAAAACGATTTACATTGTTACCTAGAAACCCATACCTTGTCCCAGCCCAGCTCAATGTGCCTTTCCAATAACCTTTCCACCACTAGTAAACAAAAGTATTATTCCATAATACTATGAAAATCATTCGAAAATTAGGTAGAAAATAACATATAAGAGAGTCACTATATATCATCACTATGAATCAGTGTTCTAAAAATCGGCCTAGGCGGCGATTTAGGCTTTAGAAGGTGGAAAATCGCCCAGATTAATGGCTGGGCGGGCTGTCTGGGCGGTTCTGGGCAGTCTGGGTGGGTCTGGGCGGAATCTAGGCACGTCTAGGCGAACTCTAGGCGGTCTGGGCGATTTTTTTTTTTTTTAACTTTTTAATAAGGCTGATTGTGATCCTATTTTTTAGAAATAAACTATTTAATTGTTTTTTTATTCAATATATGTCTAAATATAGCAAATGATGATTACTTAATGGAATTCTCAAAAGATTTGGCGGTACCAATTTTACTAATGTAGATTTTATCAAATATAACTAAGGTTATTCATGCAATTTGAAGAAAAATAAAAGAGTACACAAATTCAAATTTATATAAAGTACCCATCATGACCAACTTCAGTCATTTGAGTTTTAATAAATTTTGTTTACGATTGTTAAATTTTCATGTTTTTAAATTTTGCATATGTATATTGGCATTAAATTGGATTTAATTGATAATGTATTATGCTTAACTTTTGTAAATTATTAAAGTAATAATACAAAACTTAAGACCGCCTAGGTGTCGCTTAAGCGCCCGCCTAGGCACCTGCTCGCCACCCGCCCAGCGCCTAGCGATTTTTAGAACACCGCTATAAACATTAAACATCATTTTGATCCAAGAAATTTTATTTAGGACAACACTCACATAATCCACATAATTTGAAGGATTGGAGGCAATTGTTGGACTATACATGTTGGCGAAAAACACATTCATTTGGAACTTTGAAGTGACGAACACCAAAGTTTTTTTTATGTAGGTAAAATATTTTGAACAACTTTCCAAATCATGAACTTATATTTCTCAGGTAGTTGACCATTCCATAATATTGTTTAAAGGTATCTCCTTTGGTTGTTGCACACTTAAATTTAACTAAAATAAAAGCAATCTCTCCTTGCTGAATAAAATAAATAAAACAAAAGAGTTGAGTTCTAAACTCGAACTCCATTCATATCATGGATCAATTGCTCAACCATTTAGAGATTTTCTAATCAAATGATAACACAATTTTATTTTTCAAGTGAAGAGTTCCAAGTGCTCAATTTGCATTTTTTTAAATTATTCTTATTTTATTTTTTATGAAAGGGCTTGAGCATGTTGAATGAGATAACACACTTAATATAAGATGTCAACATTATTATTATTGTTAATTATTATATTTCATCATCTTAATTTGATGTATACTGTTCATTATCTTTGGGGGATCTTGCAGTTTTAAATTTCCTTTATTGAAAAATTAGATAAATGACATAAAACCCCCTTTGCACATTTATACTATAATCATGAATTTGTTATGATAATTATTTCATTCTTTTAAAATGATTCACAAATATATAAAATAGCAAGAAGTAATTGATGAAATATTTCTAGATTGTGAGAACAATTTGTGTTCCCTCTCTACCAGAAACGAATACTTCATACTAAGGAAAATAACTGAAGTAGTTTAAGTCACTGCATACTTAAGTTTCCTAATAAACATTATTAAATTGCAAAATGATAAAAAAAACCTTTATATTGATTTTTTTTTTTTTTTTTTTGCGATGTTGAAAATATTCGAGGAAACCAAAAGTAGATCATATTATATAGTAAACAAATTAAGTAATGTAATAGAACATGAAAAAGAAAGGGCATTGGCCCATGTAGGTATCAAACGTATGAACTTCACATTATCAACACAACGCTCTAGCAACTGAGCTAGTAGGTCATTCTTGTACTAAATTTGTAGACCATTTTGTAGATTTTATTATGGAAAATTTTGAATTTTATTTATATTTTTAGGAATCATTTTTTTTCTTCAAAATCTAAACTCGGAGGCTACACATATTGAAACAGATCTTAAAATATATATATATACTATTGATATATAGGTTTCAAATATGTATATTTAAAAAGGAAAATTTTAGTTAGTGTAAGTGCATGGAGAACAAATTGTCTGAGGACGACCGTGAACTTTTGTCAAATTCGGATAGTAATATAAAAAGATCTTGATATTTCGATAAGCATGTAGAGAATGAGAGTTAAATAAATTTAAATAGTCAACATATTTTTTAAAGATTGATGTTAATAGAAACATTCCCCAATAATCCAAATACAACCTTCTCCAATGGTCTTTACTTATCATATGTTTTAAAGATTTTAATTAATGGAAAAGTTTGAATTCTAGATGGACGAGGAGGCTTGAAATAGTATATTCTATGATATTTTAAAGTTATTTTCCGCCTAACTTTTTCATATTTTGTCTGATCTTGAAACTCTACATGAGATAGAAGTTCCCAATCTATCGTGATCAACAACGGAGTCAATATGGTCTTGAGATCAGACTCTAACATGGACAAAATGAAGACCCATTCACAAATTTACTACGATGGGACAATTGTTTTTTTTAATATTCTTAAATATATTGATAAATGTCGAATGATGAGATTTGATAACACAATTTTTCGGCATTTATTGCATTATTATTTATAAAACAATTTCACTTATACATAAGTTTGTGTTCCACTTAATAATGCATAATTTGATTTCCAGAGATTAAAATATGATTGTGAAATTTTTCATACAAAATCATAATATGGAGTGCAACGAGTTGAGAAACACAAATTTTATGCAGTATGAAATTGTCATGTCTATATCATTTGCACTATTGGACTAATTGATTATATTTTTCATTGATTATATTTTTCAGGAAAAACATGCAAATGTCCATTATTGCAAGATGTAAAAGATGAAGATAGAAATTTTGAACAAGATACACTGGTGTGGGATACAAAGTATTTTAGAAAGATGGTTGTTGCAAAGTGTGAATCCATATGAGCATTGCTGACAAACCCACTGCCCAATTCATTTGATCCATATGAGTATTTTTCCTCACCTATAAGTTATCTTGTTTTAACTTTTATCAATGGAAATATTATTTTTTAATTCTTGTGTCATGATAGGCTAAGTTCTCAACAAGAGCTGAAGGGGACGTCACAATTATGCATGTTAAGTAGTTCTTATCTTACTTAAGTATTATCTCATTTTTGTTATTCAACTTTTAGTATTCTCGCTTCAATTTAACCGATTAATCCGTTAAAACATTTGCTATTATATTGTGATGAATCAAGTCATTTAATTTACTCGAGTATTATCTCATTTTTGTTATTCAACTTTGAGTAATTTTGCTTCAATTTAACCGAGTAATCCATTAAAACCTTTGCTCTTATATTGTGATGCATCAAGTTCTTTAATTATATGAACTTATTTTTAATATACTATGCTTGGTGAAAATCTTTGATTACATATGTTTAGATTTGTCATGAAATATTTAGGTTTAATTAGTTAAGGTGAAGGAGATTACAATTATTTATCAATTGTGTTATTTCAAATTGATATTAATTTTTATTATTTTGTGAGAAAGAAATAAGGCATTCATCACTAATGGTATGAAATATATATATATCAACACTCTAGTATTTTCCATTCATTGTTAAGTTTAATCTTCGTTTTCAATATTCAAATTCTGTTCCTCTAGATTTTAAAATTTTAGTTGAGTATTTCTACAATTCACAATTAATCTAGTCTTCATGGAATCGACCCCTCTTTACACTTATTTCTACATTTTTTACATTTTCAGTTTGATGGCGATGAAAATCTCTTTAACGGTCAATAGTGGTCATCATTATGAAATTATTTGAGTGAAAACATAGAAATATTCTAAATAAAGAATGTGCTGTTGACGCCACCTAGTGTTACTAAAATCCTAGGAGATGCTTGCTTAAAAAAATAATTAGGATTTTCGACTAATCCTTTCCTAAAAATTAGATAGTTTTTCCAAGCATTCCTTTTATCAGGTCAATTTATGAAATTGTCACAAAGGCTATGAACGTAGACATGGAGAGAAATTTGAAGAAATTACCACCATTAAACCAAAGTTGGATCGTTCTTTAAGAGGATGTTATTGAAACCCATTCATTACTCACTTTTATAAAATTTTAAAATTTTAAAAAAATTTAAAATGTAATCAAACTGAATGAGCGAAGTGAGTGAACCATTTTTTACATTCCATCCATTCTTTAAAATTGTTCTCAAGTCCATTCGCCCGTAATTTTTCTCTCCCTTACATTTCTTATATTTCCTCTTTGTTTCATTCTTGTCTCTCACATATGAACATCATATTTCATTCCCGAGCTGTTCTACCTGTCGAGGGAGTGGGCGAGGAAAACAGCGAGGGAGGGACAGGTATTGTTTGTCTACCGAATTTCCCTCCCTCGCTGTTTTCCTCGCCCACTCCCTCGACATTTAGAATTTTCGTTCATTCCCTCACCTCTCCCAAACCTCTATTTTTTCTTCCATCTATCTCATCTTCTTATACCGAGATAAGCATATTGTTTGTCTTCCAATGTTAGTAGTAACCAACCCAGAAAGCATAAGCATATTTTTCTTTACCATTGTAGGTGTTGGATAAATTTTGTGTAAAAAAAAAAAGAAAGAAAGAAAATATGATTACTCAGATGGAAAATAGTAAATACGATTGTGGATGCTCTTGTAGTACATCCAAAGTGATAAACAGGCTCCAAAACTCTCATTTTCAAACCCCTTTGTATCCCCTTCTCTTCAAACGTTTATTTCTCCCCTCTCTCAAGTCAAATCAAAACCATGGTTTCTCTACACCAACACACCATAAAACCTTCCCAGTCCCCTTTAAAAACCCACTTTTTCCCCATTTAAAACCTCATTCGAAATCCAGACTCTTAACCATCGTTTCAGTCCTTCAATGGAACCGAAAGCCCCAATTGTCCGGAGAGACCCCAAGAGTGGTCGTCATCACCTCCGGCAAAGGTGGGGTCGGTAAGACCACCACCACTGCCAATGTGGGTCTCTCCCTTGCTCGTCTGGGGTTCTCTGTGGTCTCCATCGACGCCGACGTGGGGCTTCGCAACCTTGACATTCTTCTTGGGCTGGAAAACAGAGTCAATTATACTGCGGTTGAGGTTATGAATGGGGATTGTAGATTGGATCAAGCCCTAGTAAGGGATAAAAGGTGGTCAAACTTCTTCGAGATTTTGTGTATTTCGAAACCTAGGTCAAAATTCCCCCTGGGGTTCGGTGGAAAAGCCCTAATTTGGCTTGTTGATGCCTTGAAAGCTTGCCAAGAAGGTTGCCCGGACTTCATTATCATTGACTGTCCTGCAGGTATAATAGACTGAAGCTCAAATCTTCGAATTTTTGTATAATGTGCCTATCATTTAGACTGATTCTTATATGAATTCTTTAGCATCTTCTAGATAAATACTGGTGTAGCCTAGTATTGATTATTCTACATTTGATACATTTTTAGAAGAATGAGATTGTGAGTGCACAATGAACCCTTTGCAAGTATCTGCATAGAATAGTAAATACCTTGAATATGTTTCTTAGGAACATCTAAAGTCATTCAAAGTATCTTTATATTTAGACAGAGGTTGAGAATTCCAATATCCTTTGTTAGTGATGTTTAAACCAGGAAACTGACTGTAAGTATTTGCAGTGCTAGGTAAAAGTTCGCAATATCATTGGCTGCGCTTAAGGGTTTCGTAGTAGAAAAACTAATTTGATTTCATTGATTTTAGAAAAAAGAAGAAACATAACTGTTATGAGAGTCCACACGGTAGGTGGTATACAGAGGGTTACATTTTGTTGAAGGCTTCCCATCTATGTCATCATCAGTCTTTGTGTTTTAGACTCACACAACTTGTGTCTCTCAACTTTGGAGATCTCGCAAAATGTTACACATGAACATTATTGCTGATGAAGTAAGTAGGAATTAATTATTACAATAAACGGAAGCTATTACTACAGAAATATCATATAAACTATTTTAAAAAGTTTATTGATTCATTTTGTTTTTAATTTTTATCGGCAGTATGAGTTTTCAGTTCACCATATGTGTTTAGCAAGTATCTGCATTAAATGAATTTTGGTGGATATGTTTGTGCGTTTTACAAATTCCTTAAGTAGGATTTATATATTATGATAAACAGTTGCTCTTTGATCTTAGTTTCAGACATTTTTAGCAAAAAATTCTAGTCTTAAACAACTTTTTAAAGCTTAAAAGGTAAGGTTGTAAGTCTTTATTCTGAAGCTTTTGCAAGCATTAACATAAGAGTAACCATTGCTCATAATATATGGTTGGATGACCTACACTATTTTAATTTTCAAATGTTGTTTGAAAAAACAAAATGGAAGATGGTGGCTCAGGAGTAAGGCTTGGGGCTGATCTATGTGTACCAAGACCCGGGATATAGCCCGGGTTCGAATCCCTTCCCTTTCATAATTTTTTGTAATTAAGTTATTTTCTACAATTTTTTTTTATATGTATTAGTAGCCCGTGGTTGCAAAGTTTCCTGGTTCCACCCCTGAGTAAGGCCAGATAGAGGGATAATGCAGATTACCCAAAAACAACAGTGTTGCCATTCCACGCCACCTTAGAGCCAATCTTGTGATTGGGAGTACAGTAGAGGATGGAAAGAAATGATTGAGAAATATGTGGTGGGTTTGATGGCAGAATCGAGCATTCTCAGTTGGAGGGAACTCGGGGAACTAGATTTGGGATCACTGTGACTGTATTCATGCGTCTCTTTGGTGGATTTGGAAAGAGAATGACTAGAATATTTGAAAAGTGGATTTGTATGTCAATTAAACCTTCAGTGTGGTTTTGGGGGTGATCTGGCATCATCTCAAAGAGGGATTGTATATATGATTGAACTAGCGTTAGGCTAAGCTCATCTTCGTATGTATCTTTCACCTCCTTCCTTTGAGTTCCTTACTCACGGGTTAGTTTAATTGAATTTTCTCTGTTGTGTCTTGTGTGTTTTTCCGATAAAAGAAAATGTGCTGGGTTCTTTACATCTCTTTATCAGATATAAGAGTGAAGGCAAATGGAGGTGAAAGTTGGGTTCTACACTTTGATTGTATTTTAGAGGGCAAAAAGAATGGGTGAAGAGGATGTTGAAAATATGAGATATTGAATGTCATCTTCACTTGTTGTGGAGATAAGACTCCGGGTCCTAACGAATCTTCCATGGGATTATGAAGAGATGTTGGGACTTTAGGGGTGCTCATGGTTTAGAGAATTTAAAATGACTATTTCCTTGACTGAATGCTACCTTCATCTCCTTAATCCAAAAGTAAGCGGCTTGTGAAGTCAAAGTTGTAAACCAATCAGCTAATAAAAGTTACTATAAAGATAATTGTGAATGCTTTGGCAAGAAGGTCGAAGAGATGTATGAAAAGGATTTTCTAAGAATCCAGGGACCTTTTCAGAAATAGAGGATAGGCAAATAAGAAAATCGTGACATGATCTGTTTGTTACTTGGATGATTGATTCTACATTGAGGGGAGGAAGTTGAATTTGCAAATGAGCAAATGAGCCTCAATCAACACAAATTCATGCTTTCTCAATGTCAAATTTAAAGTTATCCCCATTTTGTCTCCTTTGGCCTTTAGTTAATGACTTTGTCAGTTACAGAAACCAGCAAGGATTTTACCCGTCCTTCACAAAGGCTTGTTGTCATAGGGCTAGTAGTTGTTAAGAGTTCTATGTAAAATTTTCACTTTGATTAAGCCTTATGCGACACTAAGGTTCATACTTAGTTCAGCCATACACAATCCAGCACATTGCACATAGTTGCACCAGCATAGAAAGCACAAGCACACTATTATTTGGGATAAACCCGTAGTTATTGCCTTATGAGCAGCCAACTGAGTTTGAACATGTTACAAGGAATTACAAAGAACTCTCCAGCATTTTCCTTTCATCACTCATTTCCTCTCAAATGCCTTATAAATGGATAACTCTACAATAACTATGTGTCAATCACACATTTGTCACTAGACAATGAACTACATAACCAACACATTTCATCACATGCTCAAATGCATGCCTTGGGCATTTGAATTCTTGAATCAAGCTCATAGGCTTCGGTCCAACATCTATATTGAAACCATGGTGTGAGTATTCATACTCTTATTTCATCCTCTAACACTCCAGCACTAGTCTATCACCGTGCACCACTATCCATGCGTGCGTAAGTTGAGTCATATGCAATATCCAAGTCTTGTCGAACCATCTGTACCGGACATACATCGTGCAAGCATGTCGTGCACATGTCTTTCAATCCATCCCATCAATCAACACAGTTGCTGTGCAGGGTGTACACGTCATGCACACATGTCCAACAATCCTGACCAAACAACAATCATCTGCCGTGTCCACATGCCCCACTCGGCATCTCATCCGTCTGTATGTCATGCACACTCTCGCATGAATCTTCAGCTTTAGCAATCCCTTTGCCAAGGCCAGGCGTTGGCCGTGGGCGAATGCCCAGTGCTAGCACTCACTTGCATGTCTGTTTCGTCTCTCTGCCATGCGCCATTGCCTAGTCCAAGCATGACTCTACATTCCTTATACATCCTTGGTCGTGGGCATGCTGAAGAAATTCCTGAGGCTTCAGTACACCATAATGACTCTGAAGAAATTCCATGTCAACGAGTGCATATGTATGCATCAATACGCTGGTTGATTTATCTCAACTTGCCAAGGCATTAAAAGATGTCCACTACAATATCTTTGATGAATTTCTTCAACCTCCCAGCCAATGCCTTCGCAATGGTTTTTTAGCAACTTCTAGTTAAGCTAATCGGCTTCACACGCTCCTTCCTTATGAATTAAAGAGATGAAAGCATAATTGAGTTTCCAATGAAGGAAGAAAGTGTTTCATGTGATATACCAATAGTCATGATTTTTGCAAATATAATTTGAAAGAATCAAAGATCTGAGCTTTCACATGGAAACTGGAAGGTTGCAATTCCTAAATGTGAAACCTTCTGGATATAGAGCAAAACGTGTGGAACCTTGATCAGTAATCGTATCAGAGTAGTAATAAATAGATTGGGCTATACTTATGCAAACCCTTCAAATTTTCTTGAATCAGTCCATTTTCTTCTTGTGACATCTTGCCAAACTACTGTAACATCTGAACTTTGTTATTTTGGTAGGTCTTGATGCTGGGTTCATCACTGCAATTTCTCCGGCCAACGAGGCAGTAGTTGTTACTACACCAGATATAACAAGTCTGCATGATGCTGATCGTGTAACAGGATTGCTCGAATGTGATGGAATCAAGGACGTTAAGATGATAGTAAACAGAGTTCGAACAGATATGATAAGGGGAGAGGATATGATGTCAGTATTGAACGTTCAGGAAATGTTGGGATTGGCATTGCTGGAGAGGATATGATAGTTAAATGTTTTGAGCATTATTTTTGTTTTTCTGTCAGGGTAGTTAATAATTATGCAATTATATGCACCACTGAGCACTGCCTAGTTGTTGCTATTGCCTTGCAGATATTCGACAGTTGCATCATCTCTCAGAATAACACCACTGCAGATAAATCGACAGTCCATTGTGCAACCTTTCCTTGCCAACTGTACGAGTAACTCGTAATCTATACTCCCAACATTTTATATCAGCTTTAATAGAATACTTAAAAAATAAAAAAGATTTTTTCCGTTGCCGGGACTTGAACCCGGGTCTCTCGGGTGAGAGCCGAGTATCCTGACCAACTAGACTACAACGGAAGATGAAATTTAAAAGCACTATCATTATGGATATTACGTATTGTAATAGTGGCTACCTAAAATATTGGGAAATTCTAAATGTCGAGGGAAAGAGCGAGGAAACCAGCGAGGTAAACGAGGTGGCGGGGGGTGAACCGTTCACCCCCCTCGAGATGTTTTCTGCGCGCGCATCTCGAGGGGGGTGAACGGTTCACCCCCCGCCACCTCGCTGGTTTCCTCGCCCTTTCCCTCGACACATAGAATCACTCTAAAATATTACTTCGCATTGAATCTTTTATTTTATTTTTTAATGAGCTAGAAGAATGGAGTAATGCTGTCTTTTTTACTCCAACTTATTTCATATATTCTGTTTATAAAAAAAATAAAAAATAAAAACCATACATCCTCAGTTTAAGATACATAAAAGGTTTGTTATGGGGATTTAAAAAATAAAAGTGCATCTGAGACTTAGCATGACATTTTGGGGCTCAATCCATATCGATCATATTAAATATAGGCCCCTCAAGATGTCGAAATTGTTTGCAGGTTCTATTTTCATAGTCATTATATAATTAGGAGTTCCCTCTTTCGCATTTGAGCTTAGATGGTACGTTTGAGATGGAGATAAATGTAGACTGCCAAATACCACATTTTTATGGCCGAAGGCACTTCAATGCTTAAGTCAGTAACTCAGTTGGAGATGGAGATAGATCTGGACAGAACTCAGTTAAAATTGTATACTTTTGTCGAATGTTCCCTTTACCTTTTATAATGGTCGTTGTTAATTCCCTGCGTGACTTAAGCATGTGAGGCTGAATGAGGGGAGGCATTCTATGTAATAGTTTCTTCCTTTATGAAGATATGTCATTGAATGCGTAACTCCTTCCATGACTCTTTTTCTTTATAACGTTCATCCTCCTTAAGGGAGTGCTTTATCGGGCCTGGATTTGAGCATCTGATTATGATTTATTCTGACAGACCTTTTTTGGGCTTTCAGGAATAGTTTTGCCCTATTTGAGCTTTATGAATTGGTCTATTTTTGGGATACTTGATCCTTATGATGGATGATCTTTGCCACGTGTACGACTACGATGTTAGTTTTATTTGATGCATCATCAACTACTCCTCCCCTTAGTTAGTGGGCATGTTCGTGTGGCCACTAATTGTGTGACACTTGGATTTTCGATTCCACCATCATAGTGCATTTAATTCTATTACCAGTTGTTGTTGCTTCTGTCCCTCTGATGTCTCATCCGCCTGTTCATTTTGGCGTGATTTTTAGGATTTTATGCGGCCGTCATGTCTTGCACATTTTCCCACGAGTGGTTATTTCGTTTTCCAATCTTATAAAAAGAGAAGTTGGGTACAATATTTTCTTCATGAATACCTAGATTTCGTGGGAATTGCTCCTGCTAAGATGGTCCATAATGGTTGAAAGGTGTTGATCGTGACCTTGGCAATGGCCGTTTCATCCGAGATTCCTATGAATGTCAGGGTTCTACATTCTTTGGTGGGGTTTGGAGTGAACACTAACCGAACTTACTATCTTTGTCCTCCATCTTGCTTCAAGGATCTACGAGACGAGTATGGGGACTGGTCGAGGGTCTGGTTTCACGTGTCCATCACTTCCGACTATTTTAAGTTGCACAATCACCAAATTTTGCAGTCGTTTCAAGAGCAGGGATATTTACAGAATAATAATTGAACAAGAAGTGGAATTCATAACAAAGAGCAGGGCAGAATCTTACCAGGGCAACATCTTCTATTACATGTCTGGTATGGACTTATCATGGAACAGATTGACGGGTCATATTCCATGCGAAATGGGTGATCTAAGCAAGCTTCGTTCACTAAACTTGACACAGAATTCGTTAACAGGAACTATTCCAGAGCAACTTTCCAACCTGATGCAGGTTGAAAGCCTTGATATTTCGTAAAACAGGTTAAGTGGGATCATTCCTCCACAGTTAACAGACTTAACTTTCCTTGCAATCTTCACTGTGGCTCATAACAACTTATCAGGTCGAACACCAGATGAAAAAAATCAGTTCATTACATTTCAGGAAACAAGCTATGAAGGCAAACCTCTCCTTTGCGGACCTCCATTGCCAAAATGTTGCACTGCCACTACTAAGTCAGTGCCATTTCCCTCAAACAACAGAGAAGACAACAATAGCTTCCTAGCCAGCTTCTACATAAGTTTTGCTGCATCATATGCCGTGGGGTTGTTCGGGTTCATTTCTCTTCTCTATTTCACTCGTAACATTGAACTTATTTCTAGTTTGGTAGATGTGTGTGTTCGTCTACCCAAGCCGCGACGTAGGTTTTTGCAAATTCAATATTTCATTAGGGTGCCTCACTTCTCTAGGTGCAAGTATTAGTTGAAATTAGTGATGTAACTGTTTTGATGCATAAGAAAATAAGAATCAGATCTTTTTATTGAATAATTTTGTTTGTTTGAATGTAGGATTTCTTTATTTTCTCCCACAACGCCTGCGCCTCATTATTCACAATACTTAATTTGGGATTTATCATATATCTTGACCTACGAAAATCTATCTCCTCTGTTCAATTAGACTGTCTAGAAAGGGAAAGAAAATTTGCAGAAGAATCAACAATACTCTAGTTGTGATAGCAAGGAAAACCGAGTTCCATAGGTTTGGAGGTTTTGGTTGCACTACTTTTCTTTGTAAAGAATATTCAAATTTTCTGATGAATCAGTTTCTTTGTCTATAACCGCATTGCAATTTTATATTTTGTGTGCATGTTTGTTTCTAATTTTTACATGTGTGCCATTTCTTGTCTGATCAAAACTTCAATGTTCTACACACCTTGACCAAAAATAATTTTTTTGGTGACATCTATAAAATAATAACTCCCGACTTCAATAGATTCTTAATCCAAACCCAATTTGGAATGTAAAACAGTGGGTCTTTTTTTTTTTTTTTTATCCTGTAACAACATTGAGTCTTTTTTCAGCATAAGCATAAGTATAATAACTTGTAAATGAAATCATCGTTATATTAGCAAGTATGGTAGCAACAAAAAACAACTTTTAGAGATTTTTTTTTTATATGTTGTGTTTTAATCAAGGTAGTCAAAGCATGAAGCGAAACGCGAGGCAATGGGTTTACGCAAGTAAATGACCCTAAAAAAATGATTTTAATATTATAGAAAAACGTAAATATATGCATTTTGCTTATAGCTAAGCTTTTAAATATATGCATTATGCTCTTTAACTAGATTTAGAAGTGTTAACTCAAGTCCATGTAAGTGTTCGTATTTACTCAAGTTCTTGTAGCTCCATGTTGTATCAAATGTAATTTGTAAAAAAAATCTCAAGAATACAACAGGGATATAGAAAAAGTGAAAAAGACAAGAAGAAGAAGGGACGACGAAGAGATTTGTATATACTTTCAAGGCTCCAACTGCTGCTCTCTGATTCATTGTCGTCAAGTTCTAAAGAGTGAATACTGAAGAAAGAAGACAAGAAACCAATCAAGTCACACACCCGAAGCCTCAAAATCAAATCCAACAAAATTAACTAAAATACCAAGCAACAAAGCAAAACCTTAACAATGAAACGAACCCCATTTCTCAAAACTTCAAATTAAGAGAATAGATAAACCTGAGATACCCAGACAACAAAATGAGCAAAAATATAAAAAATGAGCAAACCCCATATCCCAAAATTTCAAATTGAGAGCAAAAACCTAAATTATAAGAAATCAATAAACCACCCAAATGAAAAACAAAATAAGATACCCTGAGAAGATAATTACTGAGGCAACTGGGAGCGTTTTCTCCGCAATATGGGTCTTATAATTACATAGAACTATCGGAATATTCAAATTTTCTGTGGAATCAGTTTCTTTGTCTATAAGTGCATTGCAATTTTATATTTTGTGTGCATGTTTGTTTCTAATTTTTACATGTGCGCCATTTCTTCTCTGATCAAAACTTCAATGTTCTACACACCTTAATAAAACCTAATACAAAACAGAGTATGGGAGTTCGAAGTTCTAACCAATATTCAATAGTGAATGCCAAATAAGAAAACAAATGTAAAACAATGAAGAAATTAGTGAACATCACCCCAAAAAGGAGAAGTAACAAGTTGATAGTACCTGATGGCCGCTTGCGAGATGGAAGAAAATACTACTCTGAGGAGTGAGAAGGTAAAACCCCCTAGAAATGTAACATAATCTAGCAATTATATCAAAATTCACAAAAATAAGTTCAATTTTTTTAACTGCAACTTAATCTAATACTTCCAATGTAAGAAAACTCATAAACTTAGCAGAAATCCTATCATAAAAAATATAACATTTTGTAAATTACATTTGAAAAAAGAATAAGGGAAGAAGCTCATCAGTTAATTTGCTATCCGAGAAATTGAGAGAGTAGGTTGATGATTCAAAACACCACAACAGAAGCTTAAGAGCCCCAACTCCTAACTCAATAATTCTAGATTTTCAAAATTCATTCTTCCATTCATTTCTGTATGAAGATAAGGGATACTCTGCCTTGATCGTTCTGCGGTGGTGTGAGGGGTTTTACTTAAAAAACATTCACCATTCTCTCACTTTCACATTTCCTAATGAGCACTCCAATTTGAGGGGTTTCTTTCCATTGGCCTTTGGATTCGCTGTGCATGATCTTTCAAAGAACAAAGACTTGAATAGGCTTGGGTGCCGGCATAAAATATTGCAGTCTGGAATAAAGTCTGTTGGGTTGTGTCACTGCAAATAGACTTGATCAAGTCATATTAATAGCTACTTTAGTTTGCATGCTTGCATGAAATATATGTGGTTCACTAGTTTGCTGTCGTTAAAAGGGAAGTATTGTTTTTTTCTAACTAAACATACAGCAAAATACGCATTGATAAAAAAGAAAGTGACTTAGAAAGTCGCAAATACAAGCAGGGGAAGGACCCTGACAGCAAACACCACTAATGTAGACCTTCAGATGATATAAATCTCAAGATCATCGAAGGGAGTAGAACGAAAATCTTGGTGCAACCTGACTTTGTTGAAAAATCGATAGTACGTCTACATTTACACCTAACTTCTTACAAGACAAAAACAAATCTAGGGTGCATGGACTTCAACACGATGATACCACAAATCTTAAAATCTCAAAGAAAGTATCATGTAAGTAGTGTGTGAGGAGTATCCAAATTTTTGATGCCCAACGTCGTATACCCACCTAGCTCCAACGCAAAATAAAATAAAAAAGGACCAAGTCAAAAGCAATAACACAAAACAGAACACGCAAAAAAACAGTAGAAACAAACGCAGAACGATACTATTTGGAGTTATTACATAATTGATTAATGCTAATCAAAACAAACATAATTCAAAACAGTATTTTTTTTTTTTTGGAAGGCGAGAGGGGGTTATTTAGGATCCCCAAACCTGAAAATAAAATGATTTTGTTACGGCCGAGCGTAAGACTTGCCTAATTTATCTTCATGTACAATGTCTTTCAAATCCTGGGCAAAGGAACTAGGTAAGATTTCCATAAATTCTGTACTAGGCCTCAAACTCGCCAGTTTATCAGCAACCCTATTCGTTTCCCTGTAGGCATGTTCTATTCTGTAATCCTCTAGGGAATCAAGCAGTCGTATTATTCTTCGAACAGTCTGTCGTAAATTCCATACTGTGTTCCTCGGCTTTGTTAGGTACTGAAGCACATTTGTAGAGTCTGTGCTAATAACCAGTTGCCTAAAACTGTGCAATCTAGCAAGCTTCAAGCCCGCCTCCACTCCTTGTAATTCATGTTTTACGAAAGTTTGTCCTGAATCAAATCCAGTGCATGCTGCGCTAACTTCACCATCTTAATCTCTGAGAACTGTCCCATATCCACCACGATCTCCTCGCAGTGAACCATCTGTGTTCAGCTTGTGCCAGCCACTGGGTGGTTTCTCCCATCTGCATATGACAGGTCTCTGGATAACAAATGTTGCATCTAGATTCCAGCGTCCAAGTAACTGTCTAGTGGTTGCATTGTCTTCTACTGTGAGATCAGTCACACTGAATTTTAATCGAACATCATTATAAATATGTTTCACTAGTTCACTCCCTATGCATTGTTGCTGCTCGTGAATATTTTATTCCTTTCAGTCCAAATGAAGTAGACCGTCGCATTAAACGTAACATTTTTAATCTGAGAACTAAGGTTTTCACCTGTGAAGTGTTGGCTGCACCATGCAATTTCATCCTTCCAACCTGAGACTTGTCGTGAGTAGCTTAGATAATGCAACATCTTGGTCCATACATATTTCGAGTAATGACACTCAAAGAAAAGATGTGTATCTGTTTCACTTTCTCGATTGCATAATGGACATAAATCTTGTTGAACAACTTCCCACTATTTTAGCTTGCTCAAAGTCTTCAATGCCTTATGCACTAGCAACCAGGTGATAAAACTGTGTCGTGGAATGTTGCCCTTGAACCACACTAGAGGTGACCTCTCAGCACTACTCTTTCGCTTTCTAAGAGCTTCATATGTGGATTTGAGATGAAACTGACCATCATTGCCAGCCGTCCACAGTACTTCATCTTGGGTATGTGCATCAATCTCAACTTCATCGAGGTAGCTGCCTTTCTCAGTGATGCTGCATTCTACACTAGGTGGAACATTCCAGCTATTATTCTGCAAGACAACCGAGACTTTTGCATTTTTGTGCAAGGTGGAGTCGTATAGTAATTGTTGAGGAAATCTATCAAGAAGAATTCCTAATGGGTGCCAAGGGTCCTTCCAAAAAAGGGTTGTATCCCCGTTGCCTATAGAGTGGATAGCTAATTTGGAGGCTTTCACTCTGCATTCCAGAATACGCCGCCAGCACCAGGAAGCCTCTCTAGGAGTGTTCATCATCCAAAAATTTCTTTGCTTGATCAAATGCTTGTATACCCATTTAACCCATACGGATTCTCTTCGTGAAACAACACTCCATACATGTCTTATACTGGCAGCTTCATTCCCGATTCTGATGTCTCGAATGCCAAGACCACCTTCCTTAAACGGATAACATACATTCTCCCAGCTCACAAGTGGTTTTTTAACTGCTGTATCACCTCCTGACCATAGAAAGCTCCTTAAGATAGCATCAATACAGTCAAGAGTCTACTGAGGGAGGCCATAGCAAGAGTTCCAGTAAATATGCATGCTTGCTAGGATGGATTTTATCAAGACTAGTCGTCCTGCATATGTTAGGAATCTATTCTTCCAAGAGTTTATCTTCTTCTTTATATTCTCAATGATAGGTAAACACTAAGTGTGAGAGAGACAGGAGGAGATCATAGGTAACCCTAAGTATCTGACTGGGAGCTTGCCCACTGAGAGTTGAAGGTGTTCTAGGATTTTGGACTGCTCTTCATTCGAAATTCCAGCCAAGAACACTTGAATCTTGTCACAATTCACTGCTAGGCCAATGCATGTTTGAAAGTATGTTAGGACAGGTAATAAGGCTCTCGCTGAGTGCCTATCGCCATGGAAGAACGCTATCAAGTCATCCGCAAAACAAAGGTGAGTGATGTTGGGTTCCTGACATTTATGATGAAGCTGGTAGTGACCGTCCTGCACCTGCTTTCTTAAGAGCACATGGAGCACCTCCATTACTAGTACAAAGAGATATGGTGACATTGGGCAACCTTGTCTAATACCTCTTGTTGCTTTAATGTATCCCTTTGGAGACCCATTCAAGCAAATAGAGAATTTAGGAGTCGATATGCATTCCTTGACCCAATTTATGAAGATAGTAGGAATTTGGATCTTCTGTAAAACGTGCACTATAGCCTCCCACCGGATCATATCATAAGCTTTTCTTAAGTCAATCTTCGCAACACACCTCGGAGGCCCTTTGTCTCGATGATAATCACAGACCAGTTCATGGGCAAGCATGATGTTGTCTTGAATATGCATGCCTTGTATGAAAGTGGATTGAGTGTCACTCACTACCAGCTTGACTGCTGCTTTCATTCTATTTGTCAATATTTTCGTGATGCACTTATATATGACATTACAACACGCAATTGGCCCGTATTCACTGAAATGAGATGCATTAGTAACTTTAGGAATTAAAGCAACATTAGTCGCATTTACCTCGCCCAACAACTTAGAATTCCTGAAGAAGTTCATAATGGCTTTCGTAAAATCGTCTCCCACTATACGCCATGTTACTTTGAAAAATGAAGCAGGAAATCCATCTGGTCCTGGAGCCCTGTTAGAGTCAATCTCTGCAAGAGTCTCAATGATTTCATTTATGGTAATCGGCCTAGTCATGTCCGTACCCATCTCAGCCATAATGCATTCAAAGTCCAGGTTGTTCATAAGCGTTGGGTCATAATCAGGCTCTTGATCAGACGCAAAAATGGAGCTAAAGTAGTTAATTCATTCTGACTCAATAGCAACTGGGTCCTCCAATTTCTCTCCCTGGCTGTTATAAATGTTGTTGATCTTGTTTTGAGTCCTGCGTTCTCGAACTAGGCCATGAAAGTAGGCCGTATTTTCATCACCATCTGCGAATAGTTTGGTTCTAGATCTTTGTTTTATTTCAGACTCTTCATTACGTGCTGCCCTAGCAAACTCTCTAACTGCAGTTCGTTCCTCTTGGATAAGAGGATCAGGAAGTGTATAGTGTTGAGGAGTAATATGATTTAGCATAGAGCCATGTATTGTGTGCTGGGAGTGGAATGGACCTTGTAGGGCTTGTTGCGCATGGTTCATCCGAGCTCTAGCTTGCTCTATTGAGGTGCAAGCTTTATTAAACCCCGCCTTCCTCCATATGGTGAGTTGGTTCTTGACATGTTTTAGTTTGTGAATTAGCTTGTACATTGGATTACCACATACTCAAATGTTCCAAGCATCTTTTACTACTTTGTGGAACCCATTTTCATGAGCCCAATAGTTAAAAAACTTAAACGGGATAGGACATCTGGTATTATTATCATATAAAGTTAGGGTCATTGGAGTATGATATGAGATTCCAATATGCAGAAACTTTGCTTCAGCATCAGGAAGTTGTTGCAGCCATGTGATGTTAACCAAGACTCTATCGATTTTCGATGACACTCGTTCGGGGTCTAATTGGTTATTGCTCCATGTGAAATAATTACCTCTGAAGCGACAATCATAGAGCCCGACTTGCGTGACACAATTGAGGAAGTCGAATGCACCACCTTGTTGCGTTTCTGCCTTGCCCATGCGTTCCTCAGCTTGCAAGATAGCATTGAAGTCCCCTAGCACCGCCCACGGAGCCATATGCAACCTCGAGAAAGCAATTAACTCCTGCCATAACTGACGTCGAATAGTGTACAACCTGGTCAGTTATTGAGAGGACAGTGATTGTAACCATAGTTCCAGACAACATTCAGAGTGAATGCCTGGTCAGTTATTGAGAGGACAGTGATTGTAACCATGCCAGGATTCCAAGGAACCCACACCTGCCCTTCTGAAGTAACATGCCCATTATCAGTCCACTGCCAATCCCTCAAGAGAGTGTTCTGCAATGTGACTTTCTTTGCTTCTTTAACTTTCGTTTCGACTAATCCCACAATATGTAACTTCTCCTACTTGACAAATTCCCGAACTTCTTATTGCTTGATAGGGTCATTAAGCCCTTGTATATTCCAACATCCTGCTTTAATCATTGGTAACTGTCTTGCTAGAGAGCTGCTTGACTCCCGATGAGGCCTCACTTCTCATGTTCTTGCCTCCTCCGGTAATCCCTTTCAGCTTATTGGACAGTTCCTTCATGGTACAAGAGAGATTCTGATTGGAACTAGTATGATCACCTTGGGCACTCCTAGGCAATGCCAAGACGTCAATATGTCTGTGTAGAGAATGATTGAGTTCTGCACTCCTACCGAGTTGTGTGTTTACTCTTACAATCTCCCTTGGGGTGCTTGGCCTAACCGTACTAATGGTTCCAAGTGCTAGTGCAGGATGGGGGCATTCTGTATATGGGTCAGTGGGCGCTACTCGGACTACCCCATTAGTTAAAGCATGAGATTGGGTATGGTTCATGAACGATGGTACAACATCTCTACTGGGCGCAGCAACACCGGCACTGCTAGGCACTTCATCACATTCACTGCTTGGAACTTCAGCACATGCACTGCTAGGAACTGCAACACAGTCATAGCTAGGGAATTCCACAATTGCACGACTAGGCACAACATCACTACTAGGCACATCATCAATACTAGGCACAGTAGTGGAATCACTGCGCAGAACAGCTTCGGTGGGTGTGGTCCTTGGTCTGAAAGCATGTTTTCCTTTGGCTATAGTCCATCCTTCTTCTGGTAGGGGCTTATCACTCTGGACTTTACCAGTTGCGCGCCAGACTTTGTGTGGTTCCTTCCTAGCAGCAATTGCAATATCTTTGGTGCATTGCTGACTTGAGTGGCCAAACACCTTACAGACATGACACCTAGTTGGTATCCACGCATATTCGACCTCCACCATCCACACATTTGCATCATTGATCATGACCGGGATTGCTTTTGGTAATGTGGTATCGACCTCTATCTCAACACAGACCCTCGCATAGGCCATCCTGAAACCCTCCTCAGTAGCTTTGTCTAACATAATTGGGACACCTATAGCACTAGCTATTTTCTGAATGCCTTCTGGATTCCACAAGAACAAGGGGATGCGCTTCAATGTTACCCATATTGGAATGCATGTGAGCTTATCAGAGTCCTTGTCTAAGGTAGGAGTCCAACTCCTAATGATAAAAAGACGGCTTGCAATGTGCACAGACCCTGTTTCTAATGCCTTATTGCGATCAGACTCTTGTTTGAATTTGAAGACAAAGTTCTTATCAGCATGAATGCTCATATCAAAGTGTCTTGTGCCCCACAATCTAGCTAGCGATTCCTTCACATAAGTAAAGCCTAGCCTTTTCCCTACGAATCGTCCAATGAGTAGTCATTCACATTCCGCAATCCTGGTTGTGAAGTCTGTGGTCTGTATCTTAACAATCTTTTGACCATCAACCATGGACGGTGGTTCATATATGAGTTTAGTGGATCCAGCGAAACGACCATGCCAATTTACACTGGAAACAGGATCTTTATACACGTCAATTCCCCAGGCTTGAACACCACTACCTAAACTGCGTCAATTGAAAAACCCATTATAGCAGAAGGTAATGATGGCAAAGACTATTGCCACCAACCACACCCATACAGCCACGACCTTCATTTTATCTTGTGCCAGATCGCATTATAGTGAATATATTTCACTTAATTTTAGGGATCTGCTGTAAATATAACCTCTCATATATGATTCCCATCATAGAACAATATGAACACTTAAAAAAAAGTGAAAAAAAACTAAGTTTCGGGGTTGAAAATAATCACTTCAACCAGTTTCATCACAATCAAATCATTTCTTCCATGAAAGTTACAATCCTGTACATATTCATCAAGCCTACCGCTCAAATTACACAACTGCACCATAGAATATTCTCTTTTATTCGTACCAACACTGTTTTCCTGTTATCAACCAAGGTTTATTTGGTTTCTTAATTATGGTTTCTAGAGTTGACAAGTTCGATGAAGTTTTTATTTTTTTTAATTTTTTGTTAATATTATTATTATTTTTAAACCTCCGGTAGGGAAGGGCAACTATGGGATGCCATACCTTTATTACTTATAAAAATTTGATTTACAACCTAAACGGGGGTACATTACGACTTTACCCGTATTGAGAACCAAACAAACAAACTAAACAAAAACCTATCCAAAGGACAAGCTCAACACTTAACCATTGACCTAGCAATTGCTTCAAACCATAGTCAAACTATAGCACATCAAAAATTTGCACCAAAGGCCCAATAAGCAGCCATGGGCGGATCTACCTTGAAGCTAAGGGGGGAAATAGACCCCCTTAGCTTTTTAAGAAATTTCACCAAACTAACAATATTTGCAATTTTGCCCCCCCTTTAAAACTTTAGATTGCCCCCTCTCATAGATAATAAAATACAAATATACACAAAATTGCCCAAAATGATTTTGACAAAGATTGATTTTCTCCAATCTCCTCCAATCGCACAAGACGATTTCAACGGAAATTGATTTCTCCAATCACACAATAACATTTCGATTAGACATAGATTGATTTATGGAGGTGGTCTTACTCTCTCTCTTGCTTGTTTGCTCCTCATCAACACTCTTCAGTCTTCACAGTAGCCTGCTTAAGCTAAGCGATTGGATGGTAACATTCTTAATATTAACAGTTGTCCACCAATTGAAGCTCAGTTGATCGGACATCAACTCTCCTTTTAAGAGGTCGCAGGTTCGAGACTCACCAGTTAAGATTTTGTGAGTTTTCACCTGATTATTAGAAGCACATGTGCTTCGCCGTGGATAAGAGGTATTCATGCAAGGTGGAGACAACGGACCGGAGCGAAAGCAAGTCTCCTTACGAGATAGAGGCGACGAGGATATTAAGTGCAACAATATTGTAGCCTTTGGGCATGGTTTGGTAAACCCTATAGGGTCAGTTATATAGCCTTCGGGCATGGATTACAACGCAGAGGATATTAAGTGGCAACAATATTGTAGCATTCAGGTTTGGTTTGGTAAACCCTATGAACATGAGAACTCGCAAAGAGTTTTTACTAAAATCCAATGTGCAACAACATTGACACATAAAATACGTTTCTCTTGTACTACTTTTGAAACTTTGTTTTATTCATATTTATTTATTTTAAAAATTAAATTATTTGTGATTTATTTTTTTGCCCCCCTTTGTCTGCAATCCTGGCTCCGCCCTTGTAAGCAGCCAAAAAATGCAATAAAAATCAGCACAATAACAACAAGAATCACATAACAGAGTGCTCACCCTGCTTTAGCAAGCAAAATCAGCCTCAACCATGACTTCACATGCGGCAGCAACAACCGTCTGCCAAGCCCCTGCCTAAAATCTATCCAAAACAGAGAGTACCCTGTTTTGTACTCTGCAGCTTGCCTAGAGCAAACGAAATTGCGCAGATCTCAACCCAAACAGCAGCACACAAAGCACTCGCCTGCCTCGCATTCCAGCACTTGCAGCCGCATCCAACCTCAATATCCGGCTTGTTTATCACAACCAAAGCGCCACTCCATCCAGACCCATCTCACCCTCAATGAAGTTAGAAGTCTTGGATCTGAACGGGAATAGTTTCTATGGGAGTATCTGAAATATGTTCATTTTGCAAAGAAATGGCTTTACAGGACCTATACCAAGTGTTCTAATCCAAAATTCTTCCCTCGTGACCTTGGATCTGAGTGACAACAAATTTTCAGGAGCTATTCCAAATCGGATCAATGTTCTAGTGAATCTAACAGTTTTTCTTCTTGGGGGAAATCTTCTTAAAGGTCCCATTCCAATTCAACTTTGTCAACTGCCCACCTAAAGCAACGGCTGCTAGGGTTTAGGAAGAAAGCCGCTGCCACCAAATTGGGGTCGCCTCCACGTCTGGCTGCCCTCGCTCTTCATTGCTCATGGCTGCTCTCGATCGCCTGATACTGCTAGGTTGTCGCATTGCGAACCTAGCTAGGTCCTAGTGTGGTATGTCTCTAGCCGTCAATACCTCATCTCCCCCCATGGGGAGTAGGGGGCATGTGGAAGAGACTACTAAGCCTTCTTTCGCACAAACCCTTCGAAAAATCCTGGTTGATGAGGTAAACGAAACACATGTTGAGGGAACTAGATTCCGAAAAGAAGGAGAGCTTGCCATTGGGCTTACGACATCTGACGAAACACGTGGGGAAGCTTTCATGGAAAAGTAGGTCGGATGTCCACAATCCCTTTGATGCCTCAATCGAGTTTCTTTTTTATTGCTTCAAGGATCGTTCTGTTGGTGACCTCGGCTTGTTCATTTGCCTGTGGATGGGCGGGTGCTAAGAAGTGTTGTTGATATTCTGGTTTTTGCACAACTCTTTGACCTTCTTGCCTTCAAACCGCTTTCCATTGTCGGTGACGATTACCCTTGGGATTCTGAATCTGCATATTATATCTTTCTAGAGGAACATTTCAACTTGAACTTCTCCTATCTTTGCTAATGGTTCTACTTCCACCCACTTAGTGAAGTAGTCTACTGCTATGATGATAAATTTCTTTCCTTTGGACACAGGGAGATGCCCGATGATGTCTATCCCCCATTGTGCATATGGCTAGGGGTTGCTCATTGGAATCAGATTCCGGCCTGGTATGTGAGTGTATGGGGCAAATCTCTGGCATTTGTCACAAGTGTGAATGATTTTATTTGCATTTGCTTGCATCGTAAGCCAATAGTATCACTGCTTTTGGGCTAATGTTCTTCTTCCTGGGTGGTTTCCACATGTACCGTGGTGGATCTCTTGTAGAACATAATCAGCATCATCGGGTGAAAGACATCTTAGCAGCAGGCTGGTAGCAGATCTCCTGTAGAGTCTACCATTGATCATTGTGTATAGTGCTGCTCGGTATCGCAACTTTCGGGCCTCCATATTGTCTGTTGGGAGTTTTCCCTTTGTTATATAGGCTAGAAATAGAGTTGTCCAATGGTTTTCCTGGTTCGTGAAACATGTCTTTTGCACTTGACTTTCTAGTATGGAACTTTCCTGCATCGTGACGAGTGGGTTATCATTTTCTTTAGCTCGTGATGTCTCCTTTGCCAGCTCATCCACTTTTTTATTCTTTGCCCTTGCACATCGCCGAATAGTGGCAGTTTAAAAACCTTCTATCAGCTCAGCAGTCTTTTGGCGGCTTTCATTCGAGCATCTTTGACTTGGAATTCGTCAATTAGTTGATTGACCACTAATTTGGAGTTGGTGAAGACGCTAATATCTTTTATTCCCAAGTGTTTTGCTAATTGTAACCCGACTATCACTACTTCGTAGTTGGATTTGTTATTTGAGGCTTTGAAATTGAATTGTATTGCCTTTTCTAACGTTACGCCTTCCAAATTGTACAAGATCTTTCCAGCTTCAATTCCCGCCTCGTTGGATGCTCAGTCACAACAGATGATCCGTTCATGGGTGGTTTGTCTGGTTTGTTTGGTTTGTACCTCCTCATGGCTACTTTTTGGTCGACTATCTCTGCTGCATGTGAGTTTAGCAATGAAATCTGCCAATGTTTGGACTTTTATTGTAGTTTTGGGGGCATAATTGATGTCAAATTGTCTGAGTTCTATTGCCCATTTCACCATTCTTGCAGTACTAATCGAAGTGGTTGTTCGGTTATAACAATGATTGTGTGAGCTTGGAAGTATGGTTGTAGCTTTTTTAAAGATATGATTAGGGTGAGTGCCAATTTCTCCAAAGCCGGGTAGTTGATCTCCGCATCTACAAGTATTTTGCTGACATAATATACTGGTTTTTGTGTGCCTTTTCCCCCCTTTGTATCAATGTTGAACTTACTGCATAGTCGGACATGAATAATTATAAATACAACGTTTCCCCGGTGATTGGTTTGACAACAACTCTGTCTTCCCCATGAACACCTTTAAGCTTTGGAAAACATTCTCGCATTCTTCATTACATTTGAACGTCTTGTTCATTTTCAAGAATTTAAAGAAAGGTAGACATTTGTTGAGAACTTGAAAATGAATCTGTTTAAAACCTCTATCTTGTCGTTGAAACTTTGTACGCTCTTTATGTTCGTTGGTGGTTGTATGTTGAGTAGTGCTTCTATCTGTTTCGAGTCAGCTTCGATTCCTCTTTGGTTGACTATGTATTTGAAGAATTTTCTTGATTCTACTCCAAATGTGCATTTCTCTGTGTTTAGCTTCACTTTTTATCTTCAGAGCTGGAAAAAGCTTGTTTGACATCTTTGATATGGTCTGCTCTGCATAAGCTTTTGACCAACATGTCATCGATGCACACCTCCATCGTCTTACTGATTGGGTATTTGAACATTTGTTGACCAGTCGCTGGTGCGTGGCTCCTACATTGTTTAAGTCGGAATGGAATCACCCGGTAGCAGTATGTACCTCTCTCAATTATAAAAGACGTATTTTCTTGGTCAGGAGGGTACATCTCTTTTTGATAAGTGTGTACCTCTCTTTTTGATAACCTAACCTGATCTCCTTCCGACCTGCCAAAACTTGACCAAAAGATCTATATCTTGAAAAACATATACCTTTCAACACTGCTTGATCTCATAATCTTTTCCAAAAATGAAATTATCAACAAATCAAGACTATACAACTTGGATTCAAAGATTGATCGATTTGCATCAACAACAAAAAAACTTTGAAGGAAAAAAACACCATCTTCTCACTATTCAAAGCCATAAACTCTTCCAAAACAATTAGATAAACTATGAACATATGATTTTCCAACTTGTACTCAAAGTAGGGCCGATTTGCATCAAGAAAAATCATCTGTGGGGCGAAAATCTAGTGAAACTAAGAATTGTTTTTTTTTTTTTTTTTAATTGTGCATGAACCATGTTTGGAGAATTTTATACTTTTGATGGCACAAGACAGATTTCCGGGAACTCAAAATCTGGCATACAATACACAAATTTCTAACACAATGCAATGCAATGCAATGGATACGGTCTAACGTGTAGCCAAATCAAGTGGGCCGACAATAGTCCTAGACAATAAAATATGAAAAATAAAATAAGCTACAAACAGATGCATTGCATACTATAGAAAATTTCATATATCAAAACATGGAAAAAGTAACACGATACAATCACTTTCTTTTTTCATGTCATCAAAGTGCTCAACAAACAAAATCACCAATCTAAAATATCAGAATTGCTGAAGAAGAAGAAGACGTACAGAAAACTTGTTATTTAAATCAAACTTTATTGAAACTATAGACTCCCATTAAAGAAAAACTCCCCCCAAAACAAATAGAAAATGAAAGAAGAAAACAAAGTCTTGCTAGGTAGAGCTAGAATACATAGAGCAACATGTTTAAGACTTGTCTACTCTCTAAAAGCTCAAACTTGTAGAGAAGGTGAATTCAATCATATATCAAGTAAAAGCGTTGTAAATTTACATGGTACTACCGTGGATAAGTACATGGGCAATTTTAGGCACAGGTGAATCCAATCATATATCAAGCGAAAGCACCGTAATTTCACACGGTACTATCGTGGATACGTACATGGGCAATTTTAGGCCCATGGATAATTGGAGTGAGTTTAATATTCCAACACTCTCTCTAAACGCAAGGGCGAGGAAAATACTAAAAATTCTGCCAGCAATTGACCTGGACGAGACTCAAATCCACGACCTCCGAGAACCAATGCTCTGATATCATGATAAATTGCCAACTCTCTAAAAGCTCGAACTTGTAAAGAATGTGAATTCAATCATATATCTAGCGAAAGCGAGAGCGAAGTCGTAGAATTATAACTATATCGGTGAGTACCAATCGTACAACTACACCGTAAATTCACATGGTACTACCGTGAATAAGTACAAAGACAATTTTAGGCCCATAAATAATTGGAGTGAATTTAATATTCCAACAACTTCACTCTTCAATCTTCATATAGAGTCCAAAGCCATGAAAGCGAGGGAGGTGGTGGAGGCACGCCTCTATGTTTTACACTATACTTCAATCTCTATTCTAAAAATCCACCGAGGCATCTACCTTGGCCGGTTTTTAGATTTTTAGTTCGACAAAATAAAAATTAAAACTATAGTTTGATACATTTTGCGTATTTAGTTTGGAATTCAAGTAATTTATATATAACTTTGTTTAAATTATGTAGATTATAAAATAAATAAAAAAATTAAAGCTTCGATTAGGTCTTTGAACACTAATCCCCTACTCACCGCCCAACGACTGCTTTGTGAGTTTTGGAACCTTCATTTCAATTTGTTTGTGGAATGAAATAGTTTTGGCCGGTGGTGCTAAAACAATAAAAAATTATACTATAAGGACACGTAAACTCAACTTTTCTTCCACATGAAGGGTCTCTCTTGCCAACACGTATTTCATTTCCTCTCACTCACTTTCATCAATTCACCTTTTCCGGTTTTTGGTTGATAATTCACCATTTAAATTGTTTGGATTTGGTCGACGTCAACACTTTTTCTTTCACTCAAAGTGGTCTGACTACGTGTTGGATTGTTTTTCAAATCTCTTTTCATTCATGTAGGAGAGCTTAAAAAAATCTCAATAAGTGAGTTAATAAGTAGTGCACATTTTGATTTTGATAATGTAGTGAGTGTGATGGGCACTTTGATAAATCAATTTATTATTAGTGGTTGAATATGGAGATTTGACTAATTAGAGGAAGGTATATGGATTAATAAATGATTAAGTACATCTAACTCGTCATTAAATTGAGCAATTATTTTATAGTGATTATTATTTTATTTTTACTAGTAATTGTTTATATTTGTATATTGATTTATCCGCGTAAAAGTACTACTTAGGGATATAATTAAAAATTAGTGACAAAATGGGGGTGTTTGTGGATTTGCCAACATAGACTGATTTCCTCGATTTAATCATGTGTTGTGAAGATCTTGTGCCAAGTAGTTTTCTACGACAATCCATTAAAAAAATTGTTCAAACTTTGGAACGCGTTGTAGAACAAGACGTTGAGGGAGCTTCTCGTGTCAATTAGGGCCCTATTCACTTTTTACCTTGCAATAGACACTGAAATGAAGAAAGCGCATACGCCTTCGATGTCCTTATCTGTGAAAGTCAAGGTCGGGATGAGGCTCTGCACCTGTGAGTAGTATACGCATATGTTCTCGTTTGCGGGTTGTATCCACATCTCAAATAGTATCCGTTTGCGGGACCTGTTTGATTGTTCTTCTTTTGATCCGACTCCGTGAAGGACATATATTATGCCCTGAGTCTCATTCTCAATCTCTTTGACTGACTCTCCCCTTTTTCCGGTTCGGTCCTGTCATTTCTCTAAACTCAGGAATTCTTGTTGTTTGCCCTTGTGAATCCGGTACTCGATCTCATACCTTAGACTCTTGCAGTCGTTGGTATCATGTCCACTCTCCTTGTGGTATGAGCAATACTTGTTGTTGTCGCATTTGGAGGGGTTTCCGCGCTGTTTTGAGGGTCACTTCAGATCTTCCAATTTTTTTCATAGAATTAAGGACGTCTGACAAGCTAGAATTGAGGGGGGTCATGGATCTGGATCCAACGTAGTTGTAAGATTTCTCTGGCCTGGCACGACCAGAGTCTGACATGTTGTTGTTGCGTTTTCGCTTGTTCATTTTTTCATCTACTCGTTTTTTTTTCTCGTTTATGTCCCCAGAAACGGAGAGTTTCTTCTCTACTTCAGTTTCCTTCTTTATTGTTCTCATCTCTTCCAGGGTGATGTACCTCTAGGAGCCCTTCAAGAGTTCTGCCATATCCAAGGGGGTTTTAAGGTTAAAAAGTCGTAAAATTTTCCCTCTCTTAGGCCCGCGGTAAAAGTAGCCACGACATGTCGCTGCAGCCGTCAATGAGCGTCAGCTCATCATTGAAGCGCGTGACGTATTCCCTTAGCGTTTTGTTAGACTTCTGCCTCAGGGAGGTTATGTAGTGCGGATCTTTCCTGATCTACTAGCTTCCAACAAAGAGTGTATGAATTCTTTGGCCAATATCTTGAATGAGTCGATCGATTTTGGCAGGAGGTTGTGAAACCATGTCAATTCTGACTTCTTCAGGCTGGTAGGGAACGTTCTGCACATCATCGACTCAAAACCTTTTTTGAGCGCCATTACATACTAATAATGACGCAAGTGATCGAACAGGTCACCGGTCACGTCATAGAAATCGAGCTTTGGAAGGCTGAACTTCTTTGGCAGAGCCTCGTTCATGATGTGGTCTACGAATGGGGGAACAAAGAGGCGGTATAGCACGTATGGGTCGTGAGCCCTTTGGCGGAGAAGGTTCTGTGGGGCAAGCATGTCTACCCTGAGAGTCGGATCCACGTTGATTGTGCCGCCACCTCTAGTCCAGTGAGAACTAGCAGATGCTTGACTCTTCTATGCTTGCTCTCTGTTGTCCTCTGGAGATTGAGGTCTATGCTGTTTTTTATTTCTATCAACGGGTGGAGGGTTCTACTGTATGAGAATCTTCACTGTTTTAGCCATCTGATGTATTTGTGATGATAACAAATCCATCTTGGGGTCTGTCGTTGTTATTGCTGACACGTGGATGTGAGCCTATTGTTTTTGTGTCACTGGCACCGTTGGGAGCGGTCGTATAACGTCAATCTGAGCATTTGACGTGTCCCCTTGTTCTCCATTATTGCGTGATCTGATGGTCACCATCTACTTGAATTTTGAAAAGAGATGAGGCTAGTGATTGATTAGGAACTTTGTCGTCCCCACGGACGGCGCCAAACTGATGCAGTCAATTTTCGCTCTCTGCTTGACCTTGACCCGCACAAGAAAAATACGTGAGGCGCGGACCACCGTTGTGGTGACCGATGGCACTTCATGCTAAAATCAGACAGAGATCCGAGTAAGATATAATGTTGTAAATAAGAAATTTGTAGAATATCTTAGCTTGCCAACCTCGTGTCTTATTTATAGTACTGGAGTCCTGGTTCGACCAGGCCATCGGTGGCGTAGTTTAGGGAAAAAGAATTTCGTGGAAATCCTTATCTAATTAGGAGTTGTGCTGTGAAGAGAAGTTTTCCTGTTAGACTTGTGCTCCTAGATATGCCGAGATAGTTCTCAATCAGAGTATCGTCCATAGATAGAAGTTTTCATGTACGACGTATACTCTGGTATTTACCTCCTAGTTGAAAACAAAGCGTTGATGACTTTCCTGTTCGAAGCTGATCCCCGAGATATTTGCCTTAATAGGACTTGCAGGTATTGGAGATGACTATAAGATGTGTGGGCGTAACAAATTGTAGTGCGGGCATTGTTGAGCTGACGCTTGGGCCTGTTATTTCTTGAGATCATCATGACACGTATACGTTGTAAAAGAGATGACATTTCGGTGTATCATCATCATATATAATATTTCTATTTCCATTTTCAGATTTTTTTTACTTTACTTCGCATCAGTAATTGTGTTGGTCTTATTCCGATCTGTCATTTTGCTGCATTTTAACGGCATACAAACATGCTGGTTTTCACCAGCTTTTATTCTTTAATGGGCTCCCTCTTGGAATGTTAATTGAAATTATGATTTCAGTTTTTTCTCTATATAGCCAATCTGATGTATTGATCCTTTCTTCTTAAATGCCTAAAGACCTAGATGTGTCAATGACCACTTGAAATGTTGTATTACTCAATTGGAAATCGTACAATTTAATAGGTAAATATAAGTCACTGTGGTCTGCTCTGCAGGAAATTCTGATCCTTATTATCAATATTGCTCCTTAGATTATAATATTGATGCAAGTACTATTGATAGAGCATTTCCCACGGAACTCTGTTAGAGAATAAGAAATCTAACCAAACTTTGGAACCAAAATACAATAGGAAAGTCTTCCTAACCCATTCCTGTAACACTTTTCTATTCTGTAACATAGGTATATTCTGTGACACTTTTCTATGTTGTAAATAGGTAGACTTATATTCTCTAACAAACTCACACTTGGCAACAATCATATCTTCGTGGTTTTTTTTCAAAATTCCTCTACAGTCCCTATAGCCATTTCAATTCAAACTTTAGTTGTCGATACATTTCTCATATTGAAGATGATGGGAAGCTTATAGACAAGTTTATCCATTGATGTATGAGAAGTATTGCTTCTAATGATTCACATGAAAACAGAGCAAGGTTAACTTATTTGCATTTGATTTACAACTAAAAAGGTTTTCGGGATTAATGTGCTTTTTCTTTTTCTTTTTTCCAGGGCTTGTGATTTGGGAACTCTGAATGCAACATTAGCATGAGGAAAAGTGGTGCTTTGTTTCCTGTGTCGACGACAAAGATCAAGCATTATTGTCCCCGGAACTAAACTGAAAGCTAGGGGAATTGGATTCACATACGCATAGTTTCCAACAAAGGATATTTCTTTTTCCTAACGATGAGTTCATTCGTTTTTAACCTTTCACAACTTGCACTTAGATGTCTTTAGTGTGTTAGAAATAAACATGACGGAGAGTATTGAAGGTACGACCCAGAAATCAGGGTAGAATGTCGAACGTATGATGCTGTATCCATGCCACACTATGTGAAAAGTGTATGATCCAGCATGGCTGGTACACTAGTAGTTGAGATAATAATAATTGTAACACCCCTACTTTTTCAATGACAATAAATATTTATGTTCATAAAATTCAATTGAAATTTGTATTTTAAAATCTTCTTTCGTTTGACAAGTCGTATTTTTTGAAATTCAGTTAACTTCTTACATTTTGAATCTCGAGACAAGATTCCATTTAATGTGTGTATAATGTAACACCCCTAAATTTCATAAAACTAATTTATTTTAATTTACATTTAAATTTCAAAATTTTAGGATTTTATTTTGTGAAGTTAAAGGGTGGGTGCCTTCGGAAGTTCAGTGGGGGCTAGGGGTGGGCACGGGAGGGGATGGGACGAGATATACCCATCCCTATCCCATCCTGTTCATACGGGATCGGGACGGGACGGAATGGAAAAAACCTCATCCCGACCTCGTCCCATCCCAAACGGGTTCGGGACGGGACGGGATCAGCGTGCTAATCTAAAAGTCTTGAGCCTGGAAGCCTGAAACAGTCTTGAGTCTGCTATAAGGCAAATCTTGTTAAGTAATTCAATGCTGGAAATTAAGAACGATGGAATTTTCTACATGTCTATATGCTACTATAGACAATTAAAATATTTTGTTGAATGAGTTTCCAGTATTCAGTGAACGTGAATTTATGATTCAGCTAGATGCTTCATTTTTGCAGTTTTCTATGTCAGTGATCTTTGTAATGATCCCAATTTTTTTTTGTGTCTGGTTTTGATAATTTGTACTTGTGTCTTTCCTCACAACTTGAGCTTTTAACAAAAAAATGGGTATTGACACACTAAAAAAAAATAGTGTTCAATGAAATGTACAGAAATGGGTATTGGCACACTAACTATTAAATGGGTATTGGCACACTAACTATGAAATAAAAATATTAATAATTAATATTAATTAATTAGTTCGGGACGGGACGGGATTGGCGGGATTGAAAATCTCCATCCCATCCCATCCCATTCTAGATCGGGACGGGACGGGATCGGGACGAAATTATTCAATCCCATTAAGATCCGAAAAAATCGGGACATGAACGGGATCTCGGGATGGGATGCCCATCCCTAGTGGGGGCGAATAGCTACCCACAATATTAAAAAAACCTTTTTTCCTTATTCCTTCTTCCTTATTATTTTCTCCTTCTTCACATTTTTCTTCTTCTCATCTGGCGGCGAGCACGCTCTCAGATCGAGCTTCGCAGCTGATCCCACCGCCCCAGACTTCTTCCTTTCTCGTCCCTCTCCTTCTCGTTTGATTTCATCACCGGAAGACAGAGATGGATGGCTGCCAAGATGGCGCAGCCGATTGGGGCCACCTTGCGTGTGATCAATGGTGTGGGGGAGATCGCAAGTGAAAGAGGGACTGAGCAGTGGCATTGCATGGATCTGTTGCGCAATCATCTGTGATTTCGTCAGGTGAGTTTCTTCATCTCCTTCACTTTTACTGTGATTTCAAAGAAAATTTAGGGATCTTCACCTTTCTCTGATTTTTATTCTCATTTACAAGTCTTTGATTTCACCAAATTAGTGTCTATTCTTTGTGTTGTTTTTATGAATTGTATGGGTTATGTTATTATTACACAGTTTTGGTTCTGATATAGGATAGGTTGTTTTTCTGTTTTCGTTTAATGAATTATTTGTTTTACCCTTTCTCTGAGGACTTGTGCATCATAATTGTAAAAGAAAATTTAGCAGGTGCACGCAAAATTCACTTTTGAATTTGTAATTGAGTTATGAAAGTTTGGGCTATTCAGCTTTAAGCATGGTCACATAAAACTATCTCATCATTCCTCTGTGTTCTTGCATTTCTATGCTACCATTATATGGTATCTATCAGAACTGAGGAGAGTTCACTTGTTTTGATTGGCCATGTGTGTTGGGTAATGTTGATAGGGCTTCTAGAATCTCAGATCAGAAGTCAGAGATCTCAAGTGTTGCCTTGTTTGGAATTCTACATTCAGACTTCTTAGCAGTCCAGTGATGTGAGGCTTATATTTCTTTCGCCTCTTCCTTGTTGTAATAGGCTATTAGCCAACGGAACTAGGGTGTAATCGGTTGTTGGCTATTGTACTAGGTTCATCCTATGGTGACATAACACTATTAGAATCTCTGTGGTAGTCTCTGTACCTTCATGTTCTACTTGAGTCCTTTGGATGATATTAATAGCATTACAACTGTTATTTTCGGGGTCAAGAAGTTTCTTACTTCGAGGATGTTGCTAATGGTGTGGTGCGTGAGATTCAAATTTAAAATCAATGGTCTCCCTTTTGAGGACATGAGATTTCTCATTTGGTGGGATAGAGTTTGATCCATAAATTGAGTAGTAGTTGCCTGAAAGAAAATTGGCTTGGTAAGATGGTCTTCTTACTTTCTCATGTATGAAAAGGCTTCCATGTGTTAGACTTCCAGAATGAGAAAGCTTCAAATCAAGCAAATATATGGGTATAGACACAGAGTTCATGGTAGAAGGGATTGCATTACAATATTCTTAAATGCTGAAAGGAACCATGAGGGAATACTTTTAAAGACCAGAATGTTTTTATGGAGGATTGTGGGATAGGGACTCTACCTTGCGGGAGATCGATGGTGTGGGAGATCGCAAGCAAGATGTTGTGCTTTCTGCGACACCAGTTGAGTTGCGGGTTTGTGTGGGGTGCAAATCAAATCGGTGAGTAAATCAAACCTTGTTTTACTTTTAATTTATCATCATCTTGGTCTATGTGCACAATGAATGTGTTTGATCTATTGGTTTGGGGTTTTGTGCCTTTAGTTTTTCTTGGATCTTACTGATTCTACTGGTGTGAAGATTTAGGTGAGTTATTGTTATTACCCATATTGGGTTTTTTTTTTTTGGTGAAGGGTTTGTTGAGAAAAAAAAGAGGGTGCTTTTGATTATTATGTTTGATTCTCTATCTCTAAGGACCCTTCCAATTGATGATTGTATGAAAGAGAGTTCAAGTTGCACACAGGGTTTGTTTATGTGTGCTTGTGATGTGTTTTTGTCATCATGGTGTCTTTGATATATAGGTCTAGTCTTGCTTGTTAGGTTAAGTCCCAAGGTTGCCCATTGTTACAGAAGTTGCTGAGAGGTAAGTTCCACAAACTCCTATTTATTGGATTTCTCTTCAAACAACACTTTTTGGTTTAGTACGTATAAAGTTGTTTTTTTTAGAATTGTAGCAAGCTATCGATTTGAGAAAGAATTGTACAAACCGTGTGTTGTAGTGGGTTTATTGGAGATTTATGGAAATGTGTTTCTCGTCATTGGTTGCAAAAATACTTGAGTGTTTGAGAATGAGAACTCAATCTACTTCAATATATGATATTTTTGAAAGGTTTTCGAAAGAGGCTTATGGAAAAAAAAAAAAATGTGGTTGTGGTTTATTGGAAAATTCAGGGAATTAGTCATTTCTAATTTGTTGGAGGAATTTGCATAAGTTGAGACTCTTAATTAGGTATAGTCTAATTTCTTTGTTTTGGTTCTTAGAATTTTCGACAATGATGTATTTAGTAATGTGTTATACAATTAAGGATAGTGAAGATCAACAAGTCAGTATGGTTTGTTTACTGCCTTCCTTATGATTTGTGATGCTATATAGACAAGTTTTTTTTTTGTTTTTTTTTTGTCAATCTTTTATGGCATACTGGTAACTGGAAAGCAATGGATCTCTTGTCCATATCTAACTTGCTTGTGTTAATCACATTATCTCAATTCACATGTAGTAGGGTGTATTCATAAAGGGTTATTTGATATTTAGAGACAACCTAGGTGTTGTGTTTTTTGTCAGATACAATTATGGGTAATCCAGGCCTTATGGACTCATGGAGTCTAGCTTCCTCAATATTTACATTTAATCATGTATAGGGTGATTGAGGTTCAGTAGAGGAGTTAAGGGATCTTTGGGTTTGTGCCTTTGTGCTGGTTTACGTAAGAAATGTGTAAATTTTACACATTTGAATTAAGAGGTTTGTATGGAAATGATGGGTTTCATTTCAGATAATCCGTTATGAGATTTTAGGCATGTTTGAGAATGAGGTTGTCTTATTTGTGGTGTTTTGTGTCGCAAACGCGTGATCTTCACTATTTTGATCGGTTTGATGTGTGAGTTTTTCCTAGCTCACTGGGTTCATGTTTTGGGGTATTTGCATGATTCTACGAATTTGCATTTGTATGTTTATGACTTAAATTGGATTGTTATGCAAATTGCGTTGTTGAAAAGAAATTTATTTCTTGTATTAAATAGATTTTGATCTCCCGTTTTGTTACAAAAAGTTTATATATGAAAAAATGTAGGTTGCCTCAAAACAATGGGAGGATGTCCTGATGAGATTGTTTATGATTTGGCAATGTGTCAAATGTTACGCTTCCCCAAAAGAATTGGTGGATTTACTTATGAATGACAAAATGTCATTGTGAAGGAAATTCGAAATATCAAAAATAAATGATATTGATAAACTTTGACTCCTGAAAATTTAAACACCTGGAATTGTATTACTTAAAACTACCACACCTCTTTTTGTTTATTATTTTCCCTCTCTTACTAGAGAAACTAAATAACATGTGGGTTGTCTTGTGGAGGTGGGGCGCCTATTTCTTATAGAGAAACTAAAATAACCTTCGGGTTAGTTTTGTAGAAATGAGGTGAATTTTTATGCCTAAGATAGGCTTTGATATTTATCCGTAAAAAATGTGACGTAACTTTATGCGCATTGATAGCTCGAGAGTGGCTTTTGTTACTCATATAGTTAGGAGTATCCGGTGATGCATGCCTGTATGTGATGTGTTTTCACTTGGGCATGGATTACAGATAAATCCTCCTTTATATGAGAGAGACATACGGACATATATGTTCGGCACAGAGGTGGTGCGAATGCGATATCGTCTAAGTGATCAATCCGTTAAAAATGAATTAAGTTAAATATTGTACGAAAACAACTGTTTAATTAATAAATAACGTTTATACTGTTTCTAACCCTTTTCATGCAGGATGGCAAGTCCACTAATACTTCTGCAGGTCAGACTTGCCATAGCCAACTTCTACAGTGTAAGTAAAAGTAAATGCATATTTACTGATTAGGATGATGACATGATTGCCTCGTGGAGGAACTAAATTCTTTTAATTGTGTTTTCTTGCATGACACATTTGTCTCATTGAGGAACTACTTGTTGGTGTGGTTGTTTATTGTTTGTGCTTAGTTTGATGTTATCACTTGCGAATTTATTGATTGTTGGATGAAGATTACTCACACCAGCTTTATTACTGACTCAAGTGAGCTTTTTGCTTCTTGGGTACATTCCTTTGGAAATGTAGCCGATTAGCCTTTCAGGTTTAGAGACTTTTGAAGAGCGTTACTGAAGTTTCGCTAGTGGGGCTAGCAACGTCAGTCTTTCCTGGTTAGAGTTTTTACTTGTTTCAATAATTAAATCATGTTTACATTGTTGTTGCTACTAAATATTTCTCTTGATATTAAATTTCACGTCCCGATTTTTTAAAAAAACGGATAATCCTATGTGAATTTTGGGATTTTTGTTTTCTTTAAAAATTGGGGCGTGACAGTAATGCAATGTTTATATTTATGCATTTAAAAGTTCCAACAGTTAATTGTAAAATGCATAGAAAAATAGGTCAGACGGCCTCTCAGGGGATTCAAAATTTAATTTAATCAAGCCAATGTGCATCTAAAACTTCCCTTTTGCACCACCATACTGGAAATGCCTCAATAACCATTACAAATTCTACCTTTAACACTTGATGAACAATGTTTTGAAGGAAAAGTTCGAAGTGTTATTTTTTAGGTTTATACATCATTAAATCACTATCCTTGCAACCGTTTCTTTGTTTCTTTCCCATCTTTTTATAACCTAAACTGATCTCTTTCCCACCTGCGAAAACATATGGCTAAAAGATGTATATAACGAAAAACTGATTTCTTCCAACAGTGCTTGATCTCATAATCTTTTCCAAATATGAAATAATCAATAAACCAAGACTATACAACTTGGATTCAAAGACTGATCATTGCATCAACAAAGAACAACTTTGAAGTAAAGAAACACCATCTTCTCAGTATTCAAAGCCATAAACTCTTCCAAAACAATTGAATAAACTATGAACATCTGAAAATTTTCCACCTTGTACTCATTGTAGGGTCGATCTGCATCAAGAAAAAACATCTTAGGGATGAAAATTTAGTGAAACTAAGAAATTTTATTTTTTTGGATTATGCATGAACCGTGTTTGGAGCATTTTATACCTTGTGACGGCACAAGACAGATTCCCAGGAACACAAATTTTGGCACACAGTACACGTCTAAATTTTGGTATTTAGCGACGGGTTTACCAATGGTTACTACTAACCGTCGCTAAATAACATACAACGACAGTTACGCCAGCGGTTACAAAAAACCGCCGCCGAATGCTCTTGTGACGTCTTTATTAGCGGCGGTTGATCAACTGTCGCTGTATTATGTAGCGACTTTTGAAAACCGTCGCTAAACACCTGTTTTCTTGTAGTGTGTAGCCCAAATCAAGTGCGCCAACAATAGTCCTACACAATAAATTATGAAAAATAAATTAAGCCACAAACAAATGCATTGCATACTAAAGAAATACATATATCAAAACATGGAAAAAGTAAGATGATACGATCACTTTCTTTTTTCATGTCATCAAAGTCTTCAACAAACAGAATCACCAATCTAAATTATCAGAATTGCTGAAGAAGAAGAAGAAGAAGACCAACATGTATAGAAAACTTGTTATTTAAATCAAACTTTTGAAACTATAGACTCCTATTAAAGAAAAACTCTCACCAAAATAAATAGAAAACAAAGTCTCGCTGGGTGGAGCTAGAATACACAGAACAACATGTCCCAGGGAACCAGACTTGGCCACTTCACTCTCCAATCTTCATATAGAGTCCTTCAAAGCCATAAAAGTGAGGGAGGTGGTGGAGACACGCCTCTCTTCTCTACACTATGCTTTCAAATTCTGTTCTAAAAATCGGATTAGGCAATTATCGGAGCTAGTTTTTTTAATTCAAAAATATATAAATTATTTTTATATATTTTACATATTTATTTTGATATTGAAATAGAAGTAATTTATATGTTATTATACATAATTTTTAATAAATTATATAATAAAAAATTTGCTTATATTTCAATTAGATCTCTGAGCGCTAATCCTCTGCTCACCACCCACGCACTTCCTAACGATTTTTCAAACCTTGTTTCAATTTGTTTGTGGAATGAAATAGTTTTGGCCGGTGGTGCTAAAACAATAAAAAAAATTACACTCTAAGGACACGTAAACTCCACTTTTCTCCACATGAAGGCTCTCTCTTGCCAACACGTATTTCATTTCCTCTCACTCATTTTCATCAATTCACCAATTAAATTGTTTGGATTTGGTCGACGTCAACACTTTTTCTTTCACTCAAAGTGGTCTGACTACGTGTTGGATTGTTTTTCAAATCTCTTTTCATTCATGTAGGAGAGCTTAAAAAAATCTCAATAAGTGAGTTAATAAGTAGTGCACATTTTGATTTTGATAATGTAGTGAGTGTGATGGGCACTTTGATAAATCAATTTATTATTAGTGGCTGAATATGGAGATTTGGCTAATTAGAAGAAGGCATGTGGATTAATAAATGATTAAGTACATCTAACTCGTGATTAAATTGAGCAATTATTTTATAGTGATTATTATTTTATTGTTACTAGTAATTGTTTATATTTGTAGGTTGGTTTATCCTCGTAAAAGTACTATTTAGGGATATAATTTAGAATTAGTGACCAAATGGGGGTGTTTGTGGATTTGCCGACATAGATTGATTTCCTCGATTTAATCATGTGTTGTGAAGATCTTGTGCCAAGTAGTTTTCTACGACAATCCATTAAAAAAACAAAGCATTGTTGGCTTGCCTGTATGAAGCTGATTCCCGAAATACTTATCTTAATAGAGCTGACGGGTATTGGGGATGGATGTGAGACGTGTGGGCTTAGCAAATTGTAGTGATTTGGGTTCGTCTGGCGGACTGCGTTGTGTGGGCTTGAAACGTTTGGGTCAGATCAGTGTTGGGCTGACACTTGGGCTCGTTATTCCTTGAGATCATTATGACACGTGTACGTTGTAGAAGAGATGATGCTTCGGTGTATCATCAGCTGCTCCCCCCAAGTTAGATGGCCATCGTATCAGTTCACTAAGTCACTTCTTGAAAATATACGCCACTCATGATGATTGAGTTTGAATCGTTACTTTAGCGACATGCTTTATTAATTAAGCGTGAATCGGTTCATTGGAGAAAATGCGAGAAACCAATCCCTATTTTGCAGAGATTGACTCTTCTATTTCTTCATTTTTAGAGACTCCATTTTGTTCATCTTTTGATTGAAATTTATTCACATTTTTCATGGCTCGCCAAAATCACATTGATGATAAGCTTCTTGCCAATGGCCTATAGTTCTTTGAAGATATGTCGGATTCCAAATCGAGCCTCGCCGATATTCGGAAGACATTCGTCGTCCCTGAAGATCTACCACTCTATACTCTGAATGATGATCAGACGCCAATGTTTCCTTTGGACAGATTCGTTTGTTTGCACCGTGGCTTGCTTCAAACTGGAGTTTGTTTTCCTGTGCTTGATGAGATCTGGGGCTTTTCTGGAATTTCTTGGAATCCTTCATGATTTTTGGCTCCTTTAGATTCGAAGTACTTCAAGCTCAAAGGTCGCCCGCTTGAGCGGGAGTTCAAGCCACTTTGTAAGTATTGTTTCACTCTTTTATTCTGTTGTGCTTATGGTATGTTGGTCGTCGCATGTGTTTCTGTGTAGGCAGATTCTCCATTACTCATTTTTCTCCGGAGGAGGAAGTCACTATGAAGGCATTCCGTGACATGCCTTGGATGAGTGTGGAGGACGTTATCTGCCCTACCAACTTCAGTCGCAGTGGATTGTGGGCCAACTGGCACGTGGCTCCCACTCTCTACAGAACGCTAAAGGTTAAGTCTGAAGGTGAAGCCCCTTCCTAGAAGAGGAAGGTCTCCAAAGTTAAGGCTTATGCCTTGCCCGACACAAAGGGGCTTTCTGAGATGTTTACCGCCTTGATAAGCTCAAAGAGGTCTTATGCAAGGGCCGAGCTGACTCCCAAACGACTTGTTCCAGTGTGGGAAGGGCGTGATCCTGACTAGTTTACTGAGGCAGAGGTTGTAGCATCTGGTTGGGAGAAAGATCACCTGCGATTAGTAGGAGTTGATTACGCATTGCAACTGAGTACTGAACTAGCTGAGGCTTTGAGTGGGAAACTAATGCTGACTACTGTGGTGGCTTTTACTGGTGCTGACTACTCCAGATTTGTTTTACTGGAAGGTTCTAATCAGGATTCTCCTGTGGTCCCGGAGTTGAATCGTCTTGCTGGTGGATCGCTTGATAGTGGTTGTTGTAGAGTGGGTCGTCCCTTTTGTAGTTTGTACTTTAGACTTCGATATTAATAATTCCATTAGGGAAATGAATGCTTTGCTTGATGCACCCCTAGTACGGTTCCTAGTTATTCATGGAGGTCTAAAGTTGAACCCCTTCCACTTAGTGAGTCAAAACCCGTCCCTTCGGTTGAGAAGCCACCCAAGCTTGACCTTAAACCATTACCAGACACCCTCAAATATAAGTTTTTAGGTTCTGATGATACTTTACCTGTTATTATTTCATCAACATTGACTGCTGAACAGGAAAGTAAATTGCTAAAACGTTCTGAAAGAACATAAGGCATCACTTGGGTGGACTATAGCGGATATTAAAGGAATAAGTCCAACTGTTTGCATGCATCGTATTCATATGGAAGATAATGCCAAAACTTCACGTGAAATGCAACGTAGGCTTAATCCTAATCTTAAGGAGGTTGTCCGAGCCGAAATGCTCAAATTGTTGGATACTGGTATTATTTACCCCATTTCGGATAGCTCTTGGGTCAGTCTAGTTCAGGTTGTTCCCAAGAAATCAGGGGTAACTGTAGTCACAAATGATAAGAATGAGTTAGTGCCTACCTGCATGACCGCTGGATGGCGAGTTTGTATTGACTACCGTAAGTTGAACTCAGGCACGAGGAAAGATCATTTTCCTCTCCCTTTTATCGATCAGATACTTGAGAGGTTAGCCGGACATGATTACTATTGTTTTCTTGATGGATATTCCGGTTATAACCAAATCCCCATTGCACCCGAGGATCAAGAGAAAACTACATTCACTTGCCCTTTTGGGACTTTTGCTTATCGGAGAATGCCTTTTGGGTTATGTAACGCACCCGCCACCTTTCAGAGGTGTATGCTTAGTATTTTCTCGGATATGGTTGAAAGGTTTCTTGAGGTGTTCATGGATGACTTCTCCGTGTCTGGGGATTCATTTGATGAGTGTTTGCATCATTTAACCCTAGTGTTAAAGAGGTGTGAAGAGAAAAGTTTTGTCTTGAATTGGGAGAAATGTCATTTTATGGTTAGGCAAGGTATAGTTCTTGGGCACATAATTTCTAACAAGGGCATTGCAGTTGACAAAGCAAAAATTGATTTAATCTTGAGTCTCCCACCACCGAAGATGGTGAAAGACATTAGATCTTTTCTAGACCATGTTGGTTTTTACCGTAGGTTCATTAAGGATTTTAGGAAGGCTACTCGTCCTTTATGCAATTTACTTGCTAAGGACTCTGCCTTCATCTTTGATGAAGACTGTTTGAAAGCATTTGAAAAGCTTAAACAATTGTTGACTTCAGCTCCAATCATCCAACCTCCTAATTGGAATTTACCTTTTGAGCTTATGTGTGATGCTTCTGATTTTGCGGTTGGAGCTGTCTTAGGACAACGGGTGGACAAAAAGCCCTATGTTATCTATTATGCCAGTAGGACTCTACAAGATGCACAACTTAATTACTCCACCATGGAGAAGGAGTTACTCGCTATTGTCTTTGCATTGGACAAATTTCGGTCATACCTTATAGGATCCAAAGTTATCATTTTTACTGATCATGCAGCACTAAAGTACCTTTTTTCTAAAAGGGATGCTAAGCCACGCTTGATTCGTTGGGTCCTATTGTTACAGGAGTTTGATATTGAGATTCGGGAAAAGAAGGGTTCCGAAAATGTTTGTAGCTGACCATTTGTCTAGACTTCTTGTAGAATCATCCATTGCAGATGTGCCCTTGAATGAATCCTTTCCTGATGAGCAATTACTTGCTATCTCCCAGCTACCTTGGTATGCAGATATTGTGAATTACCTTGTTACAGGTCAACTCCCTTCTGATTGGTCTAAACAAGATAAAACTAAATTTCTTGCTGAGGTCAGACATTTCTTTTGGGACGATCCTTATTTATTTAAGTATTGTCCTGATCAGGTCATTAGGAGATGTGTTCCAGAGAGTGAATTTCATAGTATCATTTCCTTTTGTCATGATCAGGCGTGTGGAGGTCACTTTAGTTCTAAAAAGACAGCTGCAAAGATTCTGCAGTGTGGCTTTTACTGGCCGACTATTTTTCGGGACACCCATGCATTTTGTGCAACATGTGATAGATGCCAACGAATGGGTTCCATCTCTCGTAGGAATATGATGCCTCTCACTAACATTCTCATTGTGGAGATTTTTGATGTTTGGGGTATTGATTTCATAGGACCTTTCCCTCAATCATTTTGCTATCTTTACATTCTTTTAGCTGTTGATTATGTTTCTAAATGGTAGAGGCGGTACATTGCAAAACGAATGACCACAAGGTTGTGGTCAAATTTCTAAAAGATAACATCTTCTCTCGTTTGGTACTCCCGCGTGCTTTTATAAGTGATGGTGGTTCTCATTTTTGTAATAGACCTTTTGAACTGCTAGTTAAGAAATACTCCATCACTCATAAAGTAGGTACTCCATATCATCCACAAACAAGTGGGCAAGTTGAAATATCCAACCGGGAAATTAAACATATTTTGGAGAAAACTGTTCGACCAGACCATAAGGATTGGTCACAACGGCTGAATGACGCTCTTTGGGCTTATAGGACAGCGTTTAAGACCCCACTTGGAATGTCTCCATATAGACTTGTTTTTTGTAAGGCATGTCATTTGCCTGTAGAATTAGAACATCGTGCTTACTGGGCTATCAAGACCTTTAATTTTGATATAGGTGAGGCTGGATCACATCGTAAGCTCCAACTCGATGAGTTAGATGAGATTAGGAATGATGCTTACCAAAGTGCTAAAATCTACAAAGAACGAACGAAGGTGTTTCATGATAAATCCATTCTTCGCAAGTCCTTTGAACCTTTCCAAAAGGTTTTGTTATTTAATTCTCGGTTGCGTCTATTTCTTGGCAAGTTGCGATCTCGATGGTCTGGACCTTACACGGTGAAATAGTGTTTCCACATGGAGCTGTGGAGATTGTTGATCCTAAAGATGGTCGTGCTTTTAAAGTCAATGGTCAGCGTCATAAACCATTTTTAGAGTTGCCTACATCAGAAGTCGAGGTTGATGTGTTGTTATTAGAGGATCCTGTGTACTTAGATTGAGGAAGCATAGATGTCAGGCTGACGACGTTAAACCAAGCGCTCCTAGGAGGCAACCTAGCTTCAGTTGTGTCATTATGGTTAGTCTGGATTGATTTTCGAGTCTTTTCTAGTTGCATTTCACTCATACTCGTTAGCTCCGTAACAATTTTGACTTACAACTGATACCATGTAATTATTATTATTATTATTATTATTGTTATTATTATTATTATTATTATTATTATTATTATTATTATCATCATTATTATTTTTATTTTTATTTGTGTCCTATCTTGTTTTTATCCATTTATCATGATGAGTCCACAGTTCTTATGTTTCTGAGCGTTCATTGGTGGAAGATTTCATCGAAATTGGTAAAAACTTTCCCATGGTAATATCACTTTAACTCTCATCTTTTCTTTTTCCTGCATTTGTCATGATCATCGTTTTATACATTGAGGACAATGTTTGGTTTAGGTTTGGGGGTGGGGTTTATGAATTTTTTTTGTGCATTTTTCAAGAAATTTTGAACTAAAATTTATTTCACAACTTACTATAATTATGATTGTGTGAAAATTTTTCACTTTGAAAATGCATCCAAGATCTAAGTCCTTTCCAATGAAGAGGATATGCTTTCAAGTATGCCTGAAATTTTGAGAAATACATGCTTTCGCTTGTCACCTTTATATATCAAACAGGAAAACATATGGTTTGATATAATCCTTAAGTTAGGTCTATTTTATGAGATTTTTTTCAACTCGATTACTTTTTGCACTATAAGCCATATTAACATGATTTGAAGTTGATGAGTGAGATATGAGCTAGAAAACCTTAGAATAATAGTGGAGACTTAACCCGTGAAAGTTTTGAGTCATTCTTTTCTTTCTGAGTGTTAGATAAATATACTCTAATTTTTCTTGAGTTCGCATTAAGTCGTTGATGATCTCATTATTCTCATTTTTCTTATCAATTGCTTTGAGAATGACATTAAAATTAAATTATTGCACTAGAACTTTTAGTTTATTTAGTTGAAATGTCATAATACCAACCTGAACTTAAGAAATGATGTAGGCAAGTTTTTCTTGAACCTTTTCTAGCCTTTTTACTTACCCACTCATTAGTTCCCTTTTGAAGCCCTTTGAGCCGTTGATAGCCTTTTATTTGTTAACCCCTTATCAATACCCAATTTATCTAAGAATGTATATGGATGAATGTTAGTTGGAAATGGGCAATTAGAAAGAGTAGAGTCAAATATACCATGAGTCCTCAGTGTTGAAACATTCTATTGAGTAGAAGAGGAAAAACATGTAGTTGAAAAAAAAAAACGATGTCAATGAAAAAAAAAAAGGTAACGTTGGTTAGAACATTGATTTACTCTTCATAGCCCTTGTGTTAGTTTAATGGGTATATACATTCTTAGAGATTTTTCGTATACCTTTTTCCATTCTTTGTTAGCCATTACCTAAGACCCCATTACAACCTATTAAAGTCCTAGTTGATCTTAAGAGATGGTTAGTTTCGTAGATGTGGAGATTAAATAAATAAGAACTATGGTGTATGATTTAACATTCTCAAAAGTAATTGATATTCCTGTCCATTGAGATCATATTCATTCCATTCTTGAAAAGTCCGTTCTTCATATTACTATATGTGAGATGATTGTTTTCCATTATTTACTCTTTTCCTCACATATAAACTGAGTGAAATATCAAATCTCTGAGTGTTTCATTGTGAGTGACATGAGAGGTTTGAAGTCAAAACAAACTTTCTAAAGGAGATTTAGTAATTCTTTTACTCTGAAATAAAAAGTTATGTTGATAAGGCCATGCACACACACACTTCGAGTTGGGAATAATTGATGAAATTTATTTAACCTTTGGGTATTATTAAATTGTTGTGAGACTCTTTGATATATTATTGTGAGACTGTTAGCTATTTTCAAAAATTTTTGGCAATTAAATTCTTACTCTGAGGATAATAGATCGAGTTACCATGTTTTGAAAAAAAAATTAGTCATAATGTTTGTGGGTAACATTTCTGGAAACCCTCACGAGACTATAACTCGTCCACTAGAGGTAATCTAGGGGTTTAAAGCCTTGTTGCACGTTTAAGGTAAGTGCAAACCGATGATTCCTGCAAAAGTGAGTTAAAATTTTATTTTATTGTTTTGCTCGAGGACTAGCAAAATATAGGTTTGGGGGTATTTGATATTCACGTAATTATTACATAATATATCCTTAATTTATATATGTTAGTGTTTCGATTAGATAATTTATAATATTTATTTTGTTTTCATGTCTTGGTAGGAATTTGAGCGTTAACGATGAAATGATGTTAAGGCGACAATTTAAGGAATGACAATTGGTCGATTCTAGTGGTGGTACAAAACAAAGAGACACATATCTAAACCTAACCCTAATAAACCTAGGTCCACCTAATTTAACCTAAGCCCAAACCAAAAAAAATGCTAACCTAAAAACCCAAGCCCAATATAATATGAGAACCCTATTTTAGCTTCCCCATCTTAGAGAAAGGGCGCATCTCTTATTCTCTCTTCTTCCACATTCCTTCTGCTTTTCCAGGTTCTTTCTCCCCTCTTCTCTTTTTCAGCCACCACACCACTCCACCTTGCCGGCAATCCTCGCTCGATAGGAGAGCTGGTAGTGATAATCCCGTCATCACCCTTCATCTCGTCGTCTCTCTCGTTCTCCCAGCCAACAACCACCTCCTCCCTCATCCCACTGAAACATGGGGCGTGACAACCCTGTTTCACATCATCACGCCACACAGCCACCACCACCATTTGGCACCACATTCTCCGCCATCACCCGAGCACCACCACAGCCACCTCGCGCACACAACAGTCCCTGTTTCTCCTCCTTCACGAACCGCAACCCCAGTGTCTCTCCTCTCTCGGCCTCCTTCCTGTTTACCTCTCCTTTTCTCACTGTTTTCTCTCTCTCACGACCACCGTCGTGAACAGACCACTCGACCATGCCATCAGCCGCCGCCGTCGCGAAACAGAGCCTCACCACGACTCTGTTTCGCCTCGCCACAGGACCTTCCTCCCCTCTCTGGGCATCTCTTCGTCTCGACATCCTTCCTGCCTCCCTCTCTCCCGACCAGCATCGCAAGCGGCGCCGTCAGCAAGCGGCACACTTCGACAGGAGAAACAGGGCTCCGCCACTCCGATTTTTGTTTGTTTTTCTGTCTATTTTCGTATCTCATTGCTTCCTCATTTACTCTCTCTCTTTTTGCAGGTTCAGAACTAGGTTGGAGCAGGAGAGGAAGCTCGCGAGGAGCGGAGCAGACGCTGTCGCGCTGGAGACGAAGCTCTGAAGAGTCGCGCGGAATTCGGGCGGGAGAAAACCGTTTTTCAAACCTGAAAAATAGTTTTCGCTATTTGCACCCCCAACATTCACTTTGAGCCACCACAGTGACATTAGCAGCTCTTTTCTCGGGATTCGCATCCATGCAGAGATGATTTCCATCTCCAATAATGTTGTGACCACCGCTACCATGGAGAGCTAAACCCTTCGCCAAGGCTACGATGAAACCATAGGGTTTCCTAGAGTTTGTTGTATTTAAATTTATTGTTTTCTTTATGCTTGAATATTAAATACATTTGATTTATGATTTTCAATAATTTTCTTTCACCGGTTATATCCTGATTAATTATCTAGACTAGTCGGTAGTTAGAAATACTCTTTGTTGAAATTAAAGCCTGATTTAATCAATTAATCTGACTCTGTGGTTGTGTGTGCTGTAAAAAGACACGCAATGCTAGGGATTTAGGATTAGTTAAAATAAACCTGTGATTGTGTGTACCGTAAGAAGACACGCAATGCTAGGGGTTTATACCTTTGCAAAAATCAATTGCGAACTTAGATTAATCTTTAGGTTAATCATGTTAAATCTTGAAAACAATATTTTTGATTACACAAATCTCAAAGAACATATGGTGGATTCAATGCCTTGGTTTCCCTTCTCATAATCTTTAAAACTTTTTATTTTGTTTTTAATTTGATTTTTAGTTTAGATATTTTAATTGCTGTAACCCCAATTTAAATTAGTTTAAATAAACCCTGAAATTTAATTGCAACCATAGTCCTTGTGCGATCGACCTGTACTTGCCATTGTCTACCAGTTAGACACTGTGCACTTGCAGTTATTAAAATTAGGTTAAATTAACCTATTTAGGTTAGTTTAATCAATTAGGTTAAACTACCAGTATTTTGTTAGGTCTCTCTGTCGCACGCTTTCCATTTTGTCTTGTTGTTTTGCATTGACATAGGTCCGGTTGGGTTAGCAGGAAGTCGAGTGGTATGTCTCCTATTGAGAGTTCGACCATTTATGTTGCGAATAATTCTGACTTGCTCTTTTGTGAGGTATTAGAGTTGCTATTGCGTGGTTACATCCAATAGTAAATGTTATGCGGATGGTTTGGCGGTGAGTCACTGGTGGGTCACGCTACCCAAGCCGTAGCTCATCATTGAGGTAATCTGTTGGAGACTTAAGTTATGTACCTGATCGTCGGTTGTAGTTGTTGGCATGAGTGAACTGTTGCAGCTGAGCACATGCATTGTAGTTGAGAAAGAGCGTTTGGCCCGAGTAAGGTTTTATGGGCTCGAGCTAGTATCTCATGCAACATTTGTCTGCGTGTTAGCGGGTTGATTTTTGGGTTGGCTCATGTGGCCATTGCTAATAACGAAATGTCAGCTTGTGTGAGAGTGAAGGCGTGTTTTAGCTGTAATCAAATTCGGCTATAATCAAAGTCGTTGTCTTGAGAAAAAACAATGGTCCCGTGGCGAGCCATTGACATAAATCGAGTCTGACTGAATCCCACATTTCGAACCATCAATACCCACGCGGAGCGGGCTACAGGTTTGAGCTAAGAAAATTTGGCGATCATGGTCTTTTGGAGAGTAGTGATCCCATGGCGAGCCGTTGACATCAGTCGGAACTGACTAGACTCCCACCTTCCAAACCATCTTCAGCCATGCGGGGTGTGCTACAAGTTTGGGATGAGAAAATTTAGTGACCATGGTCTGTGGAAGAACAGTGGTCCCGTAGCAAGCTGTCGGCATCAGTTGGATCTGACTAGGCTGCCACCTCCCAAATCATCTACACCCATGCGCCAAGCTACAAACTTAGGAGTTTTTGGTGACCATAGTCTATAGAAGAGCAGTGATCCTATGGCAAGCCGTCAGCATCAATTTGGGAATGATTAGGCTCCCACCTTCCAAACCATTTACACCCACGCGGAGTGGGCTACAAGTCTGGGAGTTGGTAATTTGGCAACCATGGTCTGTAAAAGAGCAGTGGTCCCATGGGAACCGTCGACATCAGTCGGAATTGATTAGGCTCTCACCTTCCAAACCATCTACACCTGCGCGGAACACTCTACAAGTTTGGGCTTTGACCAGAAGTTGTCGTCAGTCATCACTGGCATGTCTTACTAATCGGGTTCGACAACCATCGTTCGTGAAGAGGGCGACTCTCCTTGGCGAGTCATCGTCATCAGGCATAAGAGCTCTGATTAGACTCCCCACTTCCTAAGCCATCAAAATTTGCGTGCGATGAACTAGATGTCGGGTGAATCAGAAACCGTCCGTCATCAGTTGAAATTGACTAGGCTTGCTTGGTTAGGTCGGGAATCGGGATTCCGCCTGTTATGGGCATGCGAGCCTACTTTCACAGGCGGAGTAAATTGTGGCAGCATTGGGTTTTTTAAAAAGAAAGAAGTACCCTGAATCAGCTGTGATATGCAGATGTGCTCCATGTGCCAAAAGTGACTAGGGTTTCTACTGCTTGCGTTAGTGCGCGTGGTAGAATGCCGCTCAATTAGTGAGCCGAGTCGATGGTCCTATAAAAGAAGAACTAGGTCTTGTCGTAGGATCAAGACGCCACGTGTACAATGTAAATTGCATGGTGATGTGTACGGCGTAGATCGCGAGACGGTTGAGTATCGCTTACTTCCCCCAATTAATGGCGTTGTGTGGAGCATCATTAATTGGATGAACGTGGTCTTGTGTAGTTTCTTTGGGAACCGTCGTCTCCTCGTTTCTCATACAGTATCAATGCTGATATTTAATGTAAAAAATGCATGTTTGGTGAACCATTATGTTTATATAATGGTGTTCCTTTATCGTTGTAGGCATTATCTTCTATAGAGTGCACTTCTTCAGATGTTTTCACTCAAAGAATATGCTTTGGATCTACCAAAGGCTGAAGGAAGATCTCCAACTTGGGGTTTTTCGAATATTCTGATATTGAGTCATGATAAGACCTGCTATTATGCGTGGTCACATGCTCTGGGTGAGCACCCAATTGGTTCACTGAGACCTTGTAATTTCTTCTTGTATTGCAAAGAAAAGTAACATACTTCCTCCCAAGGGATGAGTTTGTCGTTTATTCGCCAATAATTCGGTGATACCTTGTGCCATCATGTCTGTCAGGAGACACTCCTTGCAACTAGTTTATGGTTGATCGAAATGTTGGCAGATGCGTCTTTGCTTCCGAGGGTGGTATCTCTGAGTCACCCTGAGTATTGCACATGGGAGAAACGTCCTCGCTTAGCAGCATGTGAGACCTTTAATTGTCTCGTCGTTTGTGGGCACCTTTGTCTATCCTTTTCTACCTCATTCGGGAGGCCGAATGCTTGATCAAAGATGTCTACAGCTCGTCACTAGGTCCATATTGTAAATTGCAAGCCGTTCTTTCGGGGTGATTTGGTGAAGCAGTGGGTCGCGCTTGTCCTTTTAACTCATTTTGGTACATTTGACCTTGTTCGTAGATCATCTTTTTCGGAGAAGTCGCTGAGCCAAACTCTTAGGGGGCTTTGTAATTAACCCGGGGTACCTTTGCTGTCGCTTCCGAGTCCTCTTCTGAAATCGGATTGTTTAAGCGAATCTTTACTATATGTCACATCGGATTTAGATGCTTGCAGTTTGTATTCTTTTGTACACCTGCCTTTGGGCAATCATTGTTACATTTTTCAGTAATCAATAGAGTGTGTTTGCGCAATTTTCTTTTATTTCTTAAATGATTGCAAATCACATAAGCTCCTAAGAATTAAAACTCTATATTGACTACTGAAAGAAAATTAAACAACTAAATAGATTGATTGTTGGCGGAGATAGCTCGATTTGACCCTGAAGTGAATTCGCATGGCCCCTTACTTGGATCATGAGTACCTTCAGCTAATTGCCAAGTTTCACTGGCGCCATTGAGGTTACTGAAGAAAACCTTGTGTGAAAGGGTCCTTTTGTGCCCACTGACAGTTGTGGGATCGTTCTCTCGTTTGCAATGACCTCTCCGCTGGTCCTAACGTTTTGTCAAGTTGAAGAGCGGACTGCTCCTGTAATGTTGGATTGTTCTCCACTGCTAAGTTGAGTCGTTGCTGCTGCGATTTTGCCTCCATCTTGGTGGAGTGATTTCTCCGCAGTTCCTGAGTCTGGTTTCTGTTCAACTTGTCTGGGCAAGCTCTAGTTGGATCTGAGAACATTTTATACTCTTTTGTGTTGCATAATGCAGCCTTGT